>LIEC01011754.1:222608-306797 GCA_001925005.1 Drosera capensis
AGAAAAAAAAAAAAAAAAAAGGCTCAAAAGAATCTAAAATCTCTTTTGTGGTAAAGTTGCGCAATTATAGCTCCTATGATTAAGACCAAGTTACAAGAAAATTAGTCACTTTAATCTTGGATGTACATGATTGATTAATCATATGACACTCTGCTTAAAAAGCCATTCTGCTTCTCTTGCTTTTGTTTATATTTGTGCTGATTATCCCACTGGGAAACATTGGAAGCACTCAGGATTATTGTCCCACTGCAGAGCGTGCCCTTGAAACTCACTAACCCCAACTCATGCTATATTGCCTAGCACATGATTAACTTTTAGTAGTAAAAAAAAACACTTTTGTGCTACTGTTAATGTCCATTTTTGAATCGAGACGTGAAAAATCTGTAATAAGAATAAAATTTTCTCATCCACATTGTTCAAGTTAACAAACTATCTAAAAAAAAAATCAAACTCCCAACATTTGGATCAACATCGATCCTTAAAAACATTTTGTGAGCCCAAGTCACACACACTCCTGGTAAGTTCTGAGTGTGTGGCCCAACATAATCTGGGTGCTTGTTATGACTAGAGTGTCAGTCCAGAAACAAACCCATAAACATAGATAACCTAATGGAAATATCAAAGGATCCTACCGTCCTATTCGATCTTTAAAAAAAATTAAAAAAAAATGTCACATGTTTGTGTCATTTATATTGTAGTATAAAATATGAAAACAAAACAACATATCGCATTACCTTAACCAGATGTAGAGAGTAAAGCTCTCCTAACTTTAAAATCCAAATGATTCAAACCCAATATTTACCTATCAAAAATCAAATTTTGGATCATTTAAATTAATAGGTGTTAATTATTTATGATTTTTTTTAAAAACAATATCAAATTTTTATCTAGTTAATTTATAATATCACTTTCTTATAAAAAAGACAAAAAAACCTTATAATATCTCTTCTGTTAGAAGTATAGCAACGCAGTTTTACATGTCAATTTTCCTCAATATTCGTAACCTTCCATATTTTATTTCCCCAACTCCACAAAAATATCAATCGACTTTCACTATAATCCCTTTTCTTTTCTCAAAATCACATAAATACAACAGAGGCGGCCTCGCTCCACCTCCAAGCCCTAAAACCCCCTAAAACCCTTCACCGCCGCGCCACGCTCTCTGCCGCCTACGAATACATCGACCGCCGCCGTTCTCTCTATCGAAACAGGACTTTCGATAATCTCGTGTTTAATCTATCTATTAATTTTAGTTGTGATTTGGTGTTCTAATCACTGCTTTTTCGAGACCTCGTTGAAGTTTTGCAGGTGTCGTTGTAGTAGTAACGATGGACGGGAGCTTTGATTTGTACAGTGAGTTGGATAGGTTTTTCGCTCGGTGTCCCAAGCTTAGACATGTCGCGCGATTGAGTTCCCTGTTGAACAAGGTAGGGCATATTAGTAGTGTTTTTGTAGTTGTTGACAATCTAATCAGCTTGGAATATGTGAGGAACGACTATCAACTCTACCAAAAGCTCGGACTAATTGTATTGGACGACGATACTGATTTAACTTACTCAGTGCTAGACGCTTGCCAGAGGCTTCTGATTAGAGCGGGGCTTAGGTGAGGAGGATGTACTTAGGTTTACATTGCGAAATGAGAGGCTGTTTCCGGACTGAGTGTTGGACCCATGACTACAATGTTTAATAATATCTATTGAGTATGAGGCATGAACGATGATGTGTCCTACTAGATAGTTGTAGGATTACAAAGGTTGATGACCTCGTATGATTAACCTTAACAAAAACCTTAACCAAAAGAGGAAAAGGAAAAACTCAAGCTCATGGTAACAGGCCAACAATATTCTTAGGATTCTAATGCATTATTGATTTTTGATGTTTGGCTTTCTTTTGTGAAGGGACATGAGTTGATGGAAGCAGAAGCGGTTGATTCACTGGCATCGGTGTTCTTGCACCCGGATTATACGATCCCAATGATGGGATGCTTTAGGCCGATCGGTAGGAAGATTGTGGACAAGGTCATCGGGTGGTTGTCATTGGTGCCAAATTTGGGGGTTAATTGCGGCGAAGAATGCGAGGGAGTTGAGGTGTTCTTGAAGTGTGAGGAGATTGAGGGGATCGAGGATGTCGGCGTGATCGAGTTCTATTCGAGGAGAGGGAGAGGGTTGGATCTACATGAACTCGCTTGCTTTGCGTTTTGTCGGGTCCTTGATCTTGCTCCACATCTCACGGGGTAAGTGCTTGTTTAAAGTTGGATGTATTTGTGTTGTAGTTCTTCTACCTGAATTTTTCAAGTATGGAGATGCATTCTTAGTAAAACTTGAAGGATACTTCTGCTTTTCAATGATTATGAAGAAACTTTATGACTAAGGCTCTTTTGTTATATTTCTGTTGTTCCATGATTTTTGCTTCTTTTTTTTCCCTGTTGATCACGAGATTTTTTATTTATGGCTCTCCGTATCTTGTTTATTGCTGCAGCTCTGTGGAATACTATTATAACATCAGTGGACCTCCATTTATACGCATCCGCAATATTGCATCGAATTCTAAACTTTCAGCTAAGGTATGCAGCTATGCACTTCTCTGTGTTTTAGATTCTTTTGTTCTCATCATGCTTGATTTCTTCCCTAGAACTGTTTTTTTCAGTGTGATTAATTCTTATGGATCTTCTCTCTATGGTTTCTATCATGACACTTTTTGTCAAATGTTAGTACATCAATGGGCGGTAAGAAAAGTAGTCATTCTTTTTGGTGGAAAGTTTCTTTATTGTTTTTAACAAGTTCTATCAAAAGTTTGAACTGGTTGTAGAAAATCCACAATAACAATTAAAATTGATGCATATAAAATCCTCACCCCTTATTTAAAATGGAATACTCATCGATTGATCTGACACTCAATAAAATCGATATTCGTTCCAAAAAGTGAAATATTCATTAAAGAGGTGAATCTGTTGGACCCATGATCGCCGTTCTCTCTTACAAAAAATAGATGTTAGATTCTGGTGATGGATTTAAGCTCTAAACATCACTAGATACTTCCTCCGTAGAAAACGTTGATACTGTTCTGTCCATCTTATTCTAATTCACTGACGAAAATAGCAGAACAAAGATTTACATATTATTGGTTTCTATGCAATCTAATAGAGAGCTACTCTTGGTTGAATTTTGGAATTACTTATTTTATACTTGCTTTCTCGACTAATATAAGATTCTACTATTTTTGAATGACTCCCTATTGTCCTTCCGTATTATTCTGTTTCTGGTATGAACTTCATTTTCACCCTTTCAGGGGAAGTTCTCCTGGTCACTCGTTGATATGTGTCTTCTTCTATGTACTTCAATATTTAGGGCATGATCTTCTCATTGATACTTTCAAAGTTCATATTGCTGCAGGTTATTAGTCATTTGGTATTTATTTCCTGGGTGGCTTACCGTAGTCTTCTTATGGATGTGGAGTTTTTGGCTGGCCGTTGGAATTGGTCTTGCTTTTTAGACCTTTTACAGCAGCTCGAAACTCCCAGTGCGGGTGGAATTGAAGTGACGGATATCACAGATGTTAGATGGTGTGTTGTACAGTTACTATTAATTCTTCTGAAGCTACCTTGTAGAGCTGCCGATTTTGTTCTCAGTAGGGCTAAAGAAGCTCTGGAGTGTAAATTACGGTTTGTTCATCGTCCATTTTCCATTGCTCAATAGTTTAGTTACCGAACAGCTAGCTTCTTATTGCCATATTTCATTTGCACAGTTGGCAAAAATTTTGTTGTGATACAACGATAGAGAAGGCTGGCTGGTACTTGCCGGTGGAAAATAATTTAATAACTGATGGTTTTAGTCAACAAGATGCTTCCGTGACTATATCATCGGAACTTCTCATGGTTGAGCCACTGAGAAGGGATGGACAGCATGCTATTCTGTAAGTTCTTTTTCTTTGTCTTCTTGTGGTAGTTTGAGTTGCACTCTGTAGCTGTGCTGCAAGCATCCTTTATTCTTCGTCATGTTGTCATTTTTATTTTCTTTAATGTGTTTGTGATCTAGCATTGATATGTTTCTCCCTATTATGCATATTAGAGTCGGGGATAGAAAATGCGATCCGTTTGTTGTTACCTCTGCTATAAAGGGAAGCGCTGACAGGGTTGCATTAGCTGTGAGTCAGAAATGGCCTGTTCTTTTATATGGTCCAGCTGGTTCAGGGAAAACTGCACTTATTGACAAGTTGGCAGTGGAAAGTGGAAATCGAGGTACTCTGAAATACTCAACAGGAGATCCCTTTGTTATTTGTTTTCATACTCAGATGCTTGAGGACAGCCTGATTTCATTTCGACTTTGTTATGCCTCTTTGGATATTGCCCAGTCTGCATGATATGTTCTGTCTATATTGTTTTTTAGAGATTCATAGAGAAAATCAGTATTCCTAACACTTGATGAGTTATGCCATCAAAAGTTGGTAGGTCAATATTAGTATTGTAGAAAGAGTATTTATCCTTTGACAAACATAAATAGGTTTTTCTGTCATTTGTGTATTTCAGGTGTTATCTGTGCAATACCATAAATGGTTTCAGATTCAACATCTTGGCACTGTTTGCTGTTTGATTGAGTTCTTGCGACAAAATTCATAGCGTAGTTTGCTTTGGTGCGCAGGAATAAACCTACTTTTGTTTACTATCCTCACGCCATGTTCGTGTAGTCATGTAGGGTACTGCCTGGAAGTGTCTTGACAAGGGCATGAGCATAGGGTGTCTTGCCATATGAAAGTATTATCCATTCAGGGGAGTCTAAGCTGAGTTAGTTGTTGACTAATCTGCTGATACAAGATTCTAGCAACAAAATTGGTCTTTTGTTGTTTATCTAAATAGTAATGCAGACAGTTCTCATGGACCTCGTGTCTGTGGAAGGGCATGTATTTCATGGATACCTGTCAATTACTACTTCATTGGTTAGACAAACATTGGGAGCACCATCTCATAAGTTACAGCCTTACATGCAGATTTTTGGTTTTCAGAAGCATACTGAACTGGGTAGAACATGATCTTCTTTGTTATTGTAATTTGAGTTAGTAACAAGTGAAGTGTGACCCACTAGTCCAACTGTATTCCCGGAATCTCGGTTATAAATCTTCGCATGTTTCTTTAGAAACTGATGATATGACTTTATTCGTTTATCGTAGTCATGAAAATGGTTGGTCTGTGAGGGCGTCATGTTCTGCGTATAGTTTTTATTTCCCCTTGGTGTGGTTTTTTAAATCGTCTTCTTGTACTGTGTGTTCTCCTATTCTCCTTTTCCATTTCCTCTCCACAATGATCTTTGTGATTATTGGTTTCTATATAACAATTTTCCACTTCTCAGTTCTTTCCTTGCACATGGATGAACAAATTGATGGAAGAACGCTACTTGGTAGTTATGTTTGCACCGAACAGCCTGGAGAATTCAGATGGCAACCTGGTTCCTTGACTCAGGTAGGAGTAACTTCAGAAAGATTTTCCCCCTGCTTTTCCCCCTTTGTAGGTTCTTTGCTTTAATTTTTTGTTTCGGTCTATGTTATTCTTCTACTTTAGAATGTAACTTGAGACTTCCATTATGCAGGCTGTAATGAATGGATTGTGGGTTGTATTTGAAAATATCGATCAAGCACCAGCTGATGTACAATCTACTATACTGCCTCTTTTAGAGGGTGCTAGGTCCCTTGTAACTGGTAATGGAGAGGTATGCATTGTAAACGTTGTTCATTGGCTAAGTTTGATTCCTTTTTCAGCCAGGACCTGCTTTTCGTTTGTCAGCATGACACTGCTCTCTGATCTGCGTACTTTAAGTTGGAAGTCCTGTACGTATAATGTCCTGTGTGTGAAATAATTGTATCTTATCTTGCTTCCTGTCAAACCAGATGAGATGCTTGATCTGTATTTTGTTTTCCTCATTTAATTTCTTAGTTTCATGAATGTGCATATTAATGTTCAGTATTTACTCAAAAGTTGAGTGCTTGGGGTTTCTGGCAGTTCTAGGAAGCTTTTGCATGTATAGGTACTCTGTGTTATGAGCTTGCATCCTCCAGCTTGTTAGGTGCATTAAGCGGTATCACTTGCATGGGTGACAAACCACCGACACACAGATAAAACGGTTCTGTGAAAAATAAAGCGACGTGAGATATCAATACTGGTTAGATCAATGGTCTGGGTTGATTGTCTAGCCTGTGTTTCCATTATGCTTAATTTCTGCGTGTGGATTTGTTAGATAATGGTGCTCAACTGGAGCATGGTTGTCCAATCCCTAATATGGTGCTCTCGTGCAGGTAATCAGGGCTGCTCAAGGCTTCCGTATATTTTCCACGGTGACAAGTTGGAAGCTTGATGGTTCTCGAAATATTGAAGGTTGTTTTGTGCTTCTTTGGATTCTCTTTTGGGTTCTTCTATGTGATTTCTCGTTGTCCTTTGTCAGTAAGATACTCTCTATCTCATGTTTGGCATATGCTGTTCAAACAAATGCCCCCTGCACCCTTTCAGGGTGTCACAGGCCAGGCTCAGGTTTCTTTGATACTAGCTCGGGATCGATAATGTCATTGTAACTTTCCCTCACACTGAAATTGAGAACAAGGTCCTCTAACGTTAGCTTAATATTGTCACTTTTATTTTGAAGAATGGCTTCTCAAGTTTATGAGTGCTACTGATTGTGTGGATTGCCTTCTCGGGACCCCCCCCCCCCCCTTTTTTTTTTTCTCATATCACCTTCTTGCATTGGTGTGTCTAGCTTGAATATTCTTCTCATGTTTGCTACATTTTGTGCTACTCCGACTTCTTCCCTGGGAAAGCGTCTCAAATCTTGTTTCTTCTGGTTCTGATTTCTGAAAAGGTTCCCCTCAGCGTTTTGGTCTGCGCTCTTTCATTCAAAAAATCTAGGGCATTCTTTTAATTGCTAAATTCTCATTCTATCCGAAATATTGGAGTAATGATTATTGGTCAAAATAAGAATCTTTATCATATTTCAGATAAATTAATGTTTATTTTTCAGGTTGGAACTTACTTTCTTCTCTTTGGAGAAGGGTTATGCTCTTGCCACCTAGTTTGGAGGACTTGGTAGACATAATTGGTGCATGGTATCCAGATTTGGCACCCATCGCTGAAACACTCACAGGTAGTTCTGTTCCAAATTTTTGTTTGTAGTGATTTATATTGACCAAACTAACCTATTCTTCTCTTGGTGACTTGACAGCAACCCTAGAAGAAGTTAATAAAATCTACTCTGGGAGTTCTGGTGTTGATTTTCCAAACAGATTCTCAACTAGGTACATCACTGGAATACTTAGCATTCATGTTTTCATTGTTTGGAAGACATTCATTTATCCTTTTCTCCGCGTTGTCAGGGATCTGCTGAAATGGTGCAAGAGGATCTCTGGTTCAGGTTTTGTCTTGGGTAATGAATTGTCATCTTCGACACTTAGTGCCATTTTCTTAGAGGTCTACTCTTCCCATTACATACTTTTTATTTGCTTCGCTGGAGGGGTCTGTTGTTTTTGCTGATGATTCTAAAAAAATGAAATTGTTTGCTTCAGGCTGCGGATATCTTTCTAGCTTCCTCTGCATCAGCTAGGACCCAGAAGATTTGGTTAGAGCGTATAGGGAAGATGTGGGGTGTGCAGGAATTCAGTTGGGAGAACCTTTGGTCTCTTAATAAGCCCTTACTTATGGTTAGTATTCTCCTACCTCTTGAGTCATTTGAGCAGTTGTAAAAAAAAACTATTGATTGCTTGCCTGTGCTTGCAGGAATCATCTAAAGAAATTCAAATTGGGCGAGCTTGTCTTCAACGCATTGAAGCAGCTGTTGGTTCCTGTCTTGTCTTTCTTTGTTTCTCTTGAGAATCTTGCATCTTGTTTGTTGCTTGACCTCCTTTTCCTCCACAGGGCCACCATGAAAATAAGCCATTTGTAAAGACCCGCAGTTCAGTGTGTGTTTTAGAAAGAATAGCTTGTTCTGTTAAGTGGAATGAGCCCGTTCTTTTGGTTGGAGAGACTGGTACAGGGAAAACCACACTTGTACAGAGTTTGGCATCAAAGCTTGGCCACAAACTTACAGTTCTGGTATGTTTAGTGGCATAATCATGCATTTGCTTTTCCATGAATCTGGATTTCATTAGTTCTCCATTATTATTTTTTATTTTATTTTTTTGGCTTCATGTGGTTTATCTGTATCAATTTTCCAGAATCTTAGCCAACAAAGTGACGTCACCGACTTGTTAGGGGGATTTAAACCTACTGATCTTCAATCAACTTGCACTCCTCTGTATGAGGAGTTTGAAGGACTGTTCTTTAAGACTTTTCCTAAAAAGGTATCTTAATCATTTGTGTCCTTTTATATCCTCTTTTTTGGGTATTCTGTATGATTGGTTTTATACTATGTACTTAATGTCCAGGAAAATGAGAAATATCTCAGTGCTCTCAAGGTGCTGTATGGAAACAGAAATTGGGTGAAGTTGCTGCGTAGATTTGACAAGGTGGTCAAGATGGTCATTGAAATTAGAAAGAACAGAAAATACCCAGGATCTGAATCAAGGAAGACACGTTTGCCTAAACATATCTCTACTGCTTGGGAAGATTTTGAGAAAAAACTTCAGGTTGTGTATCGTCAGATTACGGCATCATCTGGAATGCTTTTTTCTTTTGTTGAAGGCGCCTTTGTCACTGCACTTAGAAATGGTGACTGGATCTTGCTTGATGAGGTGAATTTGGCTCCTTCAGAGACATTGCAAAGGATCATTGGCGTCTTAGATGGACAGAACGGATCATTATGCTTGGCTGAGAGAGGGGATGCAGATTACCTGTATAGGCATTCAGATTTTCGGGTATTTGCCTGCATGAATCCTGCAACTGACGCTGGGAAGCGTGATTTGCCTTACTCATTGCGCTGCAGATTTACGGAGTACTTCGTCGATGATGTCTTAGATGATGATGACTTGACTCTATTTGTCAGTCAGTTCATTGGTGACAACCCCTTCAACAAAGATTTGGTAAGTTCAATTGTAACTTTTTATAAAGCTGCTAAAAAGGAGTCCGAGGAACGGCTACAGGATGGCGCTAATCAGAAGCCTCAATATAGCTTGAGATCTTTATACCGTGCCTTGGAATATACCAAAGAAGCAAGAAGAAGGTTCAAATTTGAGGAAGCTCTTTATGATGGATTTTGTATGTTCTTTAAGACATTGTTGGACGGACCAAGTGCTAAGGTTATGGACAGAATGATCATGCATCTTCTATTAGGTGATAAGCGGCCCGTCTTACAATTGAAAGATTATTTGGCGACTAGGGATTTTTGTAACTATGTACTTACTGGGAGTGTTCAGGAGCACCTAAAAAGCTTAGCTAAAGCCACAACGATCAGGAGATACCCAGTTCTCTTGCAGGGTCCCACGTCTAGTGGGAAGACAAGCCTTGTAAAATATCTTGCTGCAATAACTGACCATAAATGTGTGCGGATAAATAATCATGAACACACTGATCTGCAAGAATATTTAGGGTCATATGTTACTGATTCTAGTGGGAAACTGGTATTCCAAGAGGGCCTTTTAGTTAAAGCTGTGAGGGACGGCCACTGGATTGTTTTAGATGAACTAAATCTTGCTCCATCCGATGTGCTAGAGGCATTGAATCGGCTGCTAGATGATAACAGAGAACTCTTTGTGCCTGAACTGCGGGAAACAATTCGTGCCCATCCAGATTTTATGCTGTTTGCAACACAGAATCCACCAACTGTTTATGGTGGGAGAAAAGTGCTTTCTCGTGCATTTCGCAACCGGTTTGTAGAAATTCAGGTTGAGGAAATCCCAGAAGGAGAGTGGAGTACCATATTGAGCAACAGATGCAAAGTCCCCGAAAGCTATGCGAAAAAGATGGTTGAAGTTATGAAGGAGTTGCAGTTGTATAGGCAGAGCAGTAAAGTTTTTGCTGGAAAGCATGGGTTCATTACTCCACGAGACTTGTTTCGGTGGGCTGATCGGTTCAGGGCTGATGGTATCTCTTATGATGACTTGGCCAGAGATGGATATCTGCTTTTGGCTGAAAGGCTGCGGGAGGAGCAGGAAAAAGATCACGTTCAAGAAATTCTGAAGAGACACCTTAATGTCAAGAAACTGGTGGATGATGGGCTATATAAACAGGTGATCTCTATTTTGCTTGGAGCAAGTAAATTCTACCAAGAAACGGTGCATCTAGTTTAGGTTGCTAATGGTAGTTGCTTATTTCTAAATGGTTATTAAGAGTTGTTACCAAGCTAGAGGTCTTTCCGCTATGAGCTGCAAGTACGCTTACAGCTCTTATGTCCCTTGTCAACAACTCTGAAGCTATGGCTTTCTAAGACCAGCTTGAATCTTTCCAATGTTTGCCATGGTTAGTATCTAGTGTTGCCTTTTTTGCGCTGTTAAGATCAGATAGCAACAAGCCAACATGTTACTATATTTACATCACATTTCAGACACTATTCACACTACCATTAATGAGTGCAATGAGTCTTTGTTTCTTCTGAGAGAGTATTGTCACCATCATCGTCTAACTGTTAGTCTTACTAGGTGAGGCAGAGAGCACAAAAAAGATTTTCTCTAATGTATGGTGAGGAGCATTCATGAAGCTTACTTGCATCTCTATATTTCTTGTTGTAACCTTACTCTTGTATTTCTTAGCTCTTCATCAATTGCTGTTTGAAACGTTTTTCCCTACCATGTCTGACCATGCTGTTTTTGCTTTTTATCTAGGCACCATCTGGGCTGCCAAAATCACTGGAACCTTCTGAAAATTGTGCAGATCCTGGAAGGTAAGCATGTGGTCACTTTATTTATCATCTCATCCCTACAACAATGGAATGATCATAGTTTGCAATCTTCTTATTTATTTATGTTATGATGATACCATGGCGATTCAGTCTTCTTGTTTGCTGCAGCATTGTCTGGACTAAAAGTATGTGGAGGTTGTACTATCTTGTTCAACGCTGCTACAATATGCGCGAACCTGTGCTGCTTGTTGGAGAGACTGGAGGCGGGAAGACAACGGTTTGCCAGTTGCTGAGCAAAATGTTAGGGTCAAAACTGCATATTCTGAATTGCCATCAGTACACAGAAACATCGGATTTCATTGGGGTTAGTCTTTTTGCTTGATCTTCTGGATTATATTAATTCTTGTATTAAATAGTCTTTGAAGGAGCATGATGCTTTATTATAAATGGTTAACAGGGATTCTTTCCTATTCGTGAGAGATCAAGGATTACGTCGGATTATAATAATTTGATTGAGCAGATCTCGTCTTCAACAGCATTCATCCATGCCCGTGTGGATGCAGTAAGCTTTTGCTACTTTGTTTAGTGTTCTATTTCTTTGATGTGGTTTTGTGCATTATATTCATAATATGCTACTTTGATGCAGACAATTTCATGTGATATTAATCAAGCGTCTTTAACCCTTGAGAAGTTAGAAAGCATTGTGAATAGTCACAAACAAAATATGGGTCCTGGATCTGGCGTCAGCAAACAAGATCTTGTTTCTTTTGAACAAATGAGGGACTGTCTGTGTCAGCTACATCAGAAATGGCAAACTATATTCATGTGGCAGGATGGACCTCTAGTGCAGGCTATGAAGAATGGCGACTTATTTCTTGTGGATGAGATCTCATTGGCTGATGATAGTGTACTGGAAAGACTCAACAGTGTTCTAGAGCCTGAACGAGAGCTGGTGAGTGTTATAAATGTCATTTTAGTGATTCCACTCTGGTGGTGGTGCTGTCGTGTTGAAGATTAATGGGATAATGGCTTACAAGATGCGACTTCTGGTCGATAATGGATAAAGTATAAACTACGTAACAGCTAGTTAGTTGAAGAACATTGTTACTTATAGAGGAGTTTTTTGAGTGAACAGCTCTTATGCTCCGTGGGTTCTCTTCTGAATAATGGGTTGGCTTACTGGCTCTATTTTGGATCATCTCTAAATTTTGGCAATCATCTGCGGTAGAAATCACAATAATTGTCAATCTCAATGAAATTCCCTATCGAGGAGGTGCTTCTTGCACTTCTTTTCGTTTTCTTTTGAGAGGTGTGCCTCAGTTGAGCCCTTGGCTACCTTCGTTCCATTGCATTCTATGGAAACTCAATGTCTTGTAGTCTTATCGAAAGAGAATTAGAGTTAAATTACTGATGAGGCATTTGTCCATGCGATATTCCGTTTGGTTGTTGAAAGATATGTTGCCGGTATGCTTTATTCTATGATTTGAATTTTTATGCAGTTATTGGCCGAGAGAGGAGTATCTGATACGGAGAAGATTACTGCCCATCCCAATTTTTTTCTTCTTGCTACTATGAATCCGGGTGGTGACTATGGTAAGAAAGAACTGTCTCCAGCTCTCCGCAACCGGTTTACTGAGATATGGGTTCCCCCCGTCACTGACCTGGATGAGCTTAGAAGTATTGCTATTGAAAGGTATTGCTAATAGGGATTCATTGTATGGGCTCTAAGCCTCTACCAGCTCTGTTATCCCATGTCCACTAATAGATATTATATAACTTGTTCGTGCAGATTTCCTAGTTCAGATCTTCATTATTTGGTTGATCCAATTATAAGCTTTTGGAAGGTGAGAGACTCTCGTTTCTGATATCTTACTGGGATGCGTCAAATTGTTTATTCTCAGGCTAAAATTACATGTGGCTGATTTTGCTTAAAATGTTGCCCCGTTTTTAAAGAAACCTTCCACCACAGATAGTTGGCAAGTCATTTATTCCTTCAAGTGTTGACGTTTATTTTCACTGTCGCTTCCAGTGGTTCAACGCCAAGGAACATGCAGGAAGAACTCTGACTGTTAGAGATCTTCTCTCTTGGGTTGCCTTTATCGCCGTGATGGAGAAAAGTTTGGAACCCGGGCTTGGATTTTTGCATGGGGCATTTCTTGTTCTGCTTGATGGTCTAAGTTTAGGTACGGGATTAACTAAATACGAGGCGGGGCAATTGAGGGATGAGTGTCTTACTTTTCTTCTTGGAACTTTGAAGGTATGTTGCTATCTTTATATCCTTTACTTGAAGAAATATAGGATGCAGGGTAGGCCCATCCACTATAATAAACGTATAGGCGTGAAAACCCCTCATCGAAACATTAGCATGCAACCCTCGTTGGGCTTTTTTATCATGTCATTCAGTCTGTGAGGTAGAAGTGTTTGTTAAAATGAGCTAGTCTTACTTTGTATATCGTGCCTATCTTGTATCATGACATATTTCTCCTTCCAGATTGTCTTTTGCCATCTGCTTGTGATTGATAATGTTGGATATTCTCGGTTTTGCTGGTTATTACAGGATAGCTCGACTTTACATGGCTCTGAACTGTCTCTGCTAGAAGATTTTGGATGGGGCAAAGTCAGCCCAAAAGAGGGTAATTTAGGGAGCTCTGACATGCAGTGTGACAATATCTTTGGCATCCATCCTTTCTATATCGAGAAAGGCAAGTAGTTTGTTCTATTTCTTGGTGGTATTGATAGGTTTTGTATCGCTAAGCTGAACATCGTTGCATATGATTTCTATATAGTTGACTTGGATTATAGGTGATGCCCATCGTAAATTGATGTTTGGGGTTACATTCTCAAACTTTTGGATTTTGAACGAATTTCTGAATGAGTTGATAGTATCTGAGTAAAATGCTTTGCTTTTTTGCATATCAGGTGACTCGTTTGTCATGTTGTTTTGTTTATTTTGTTCAGGTCATGTTTGTGTTGAAGTTGGGGGATATGAGTTTTTGGCGCCAACTACTCGTAAAAATGTGCTGAGGCTGTTGAGGGCTATGCAGCTTGCAAAACCCGGTATGCTAGCAAGAATTTGAATAAAATCTATCAGCTAAAATTGGCCTAACTGAGAATTTTAGTTTCCTGAATCTTTTGTTCAATGTGTGCATGTAGTGTTGCTTGAAGGTAGTCCAGGAGTTGGAAAAACTAGTCTGATTATTGCTCTTGGAAAATTTTCTGGTCACAAAGTTGTGCGCATAAATTTATCTGAACAGGTAAGAAGTTGGTACTTGCTGTTGAATTGTCATTCTTGTTTACGTTTTCTTCTCTATCTGCATTAATTACTCTTTTATCTTTTGCTGTCACTTAACATGTGCAGACTGACCTAATGGATCTGCTGGGGTCTGACTTGCCTGTCCAGAGTGAACAAGGAATGCAATTTGTTTGGTCAGATGGAATTCTTTTGCAGGTTGAGGCATTGTATTATATTGATATGCTTTTCTTGTTAGTTGATGCGATTCTGACTTCTGTAGCGACTAATATTTTCAGGCTCTAAAGGAAGGCTCTTGGGTTTTGTTGGATGAACTGAATCTGGCTCCACAATCTGTTCTAGAGGTTTAAATATGTATTCTTAGTGTGTACTCATCCTCTTTTTTTCTATTCATAAATATAGGACAAACTTTTTCCACCTTGCTGAAGTTTTCTATTTAACATGATCTCAGGGGTTGAATTCCATATTAGACCATAGAGCTGAGGTCTTCATTCCTGAATTGGGTCTGTCCTATAAGTGCCCTCAATCTTTCCGAGTGTTTGCTTGTCAAAACCCCTCTCACCAAGGTGGTGGGAGAAAAGCCCTTCCTAAGTCATTTCTCAACCGCTTTACCAAGGTCTGTACTATTGGCAATATTTTTGAAGTCCATAGTAGTATACATTTTGTGGACATGTGTAAGATGGCATGTTACTGGCTTTTATACCATATTATTATCTTGTAACAGGTTTATGTGGATGAGTTGGTTGAGGATGACTACCGTTACATTTGTAGTTCACTGTTTCCAGAAATCCCAGGCCCTATGCTTGAAAAGTTGATATCTTTCAACAAGCGGTTATATGAAGAAACAATGTTATATCGCAAGTTCGCCCAAGAGGGATTACCATGGGAATTCAATCTGCGTGATGTGATCCGTTCCTGTGAGATAATACGAGGTATAGTCTAAAAAATTTCAACAACTAACTGTCCAAGTCTACCATTTTGTTCTCTTACTATGTTGTTCTTATTTGTAGGTTTGCCAGGTAAGTCCAAGTATGCTTCCATCCTGAATGTTGTCTATATACAAAGGATGCGGACGGCTGAAGACCGTAGGAAAGTCATCCAACTCTTTGAAGAAACCTTTGGCTTCAAACCTTCTGTTAACCCTTATCCACGGGTGCAGTTGACTGACCAGGTTCTGCTAGTGGGTAATGCTCGCGTCAAGAGGAACCATTTTCTTTCTTCAAAAAGTCTTTCCAGTGGGTTGAAAGTCTTACCCGCAATTAGAAATAACCTGGAAGCTGCAGCACAATGTGTTCAGCAAGGGTGGCTATGCATCCTTGTTGGACCAACTTCATCTGGTAAGACTTCACTTGTGCGGTTACTTGCACAGTTATCGGGCAATGTACTTCATGAGATAAATCTTTCACCTGCTACTGATATATCTGAGTTGATTGGGTACTTTGAGCAATATAATGCTTTCCGTAATTTCCAGTCGGCTGTGTCTCAAGTTGAAGTATATGTCAATACTTTCTGCAACCAGAAATTAAATACTTCACCAAATGTGTTTTTGAGAGAAAGGATGGATCTTGTAGCTGAATGGTTATCGTCATTGCCAAATTTAACCTTTGGTGAGATGTCACGATCTGGTTCTGATGATACTGAGAAGTGGAGTGCATGCCTTTCTCTGTTACTGAAGATTATTGAACTTTTACGGCCGGAGGTGGAGGGTGGTGTATTACATGGATCTATTTCTCGTCAGGATTTGGAGAGAACCTCACAGGAAATACAGAAGTTACAGGAGGTCAAGTATGGAGGGCCCATTTCTGTAAAATTTGAATGGGCCTCAGGATTACTGATAAATGCTATTGAAAAAGGAGAGTGGGTTGTGCTCGAGGATGCCAATCTTTGTAATCCTACTGTAAGTTCTCAAGCTTTGCTGTTTTCGCTGTGCTGCAATTGTCTTTTTATGATGTGGAATATGATAGTCATACTATTTTTACATTGCAGATTCTTGATCGGATCAATTCATTGGCTGAATCAAATGGCTCAATTACTATCAATGAGTGTGGTAATGTGGAGGGGAAACCTTTAGTTGTTCATCCTCATCCGGAGTTTAGGTTATTTCTTACGGTAAATCCCACCTATGGTGAAGTTTCACGTGCAATGCGTAACAGAGGAGTTGAGATTGTTATGATGCAGCCCAATTGGTTACTTGATGAGGAAAAATCCTTCCGAAGCCAAGAGATCGAGTTGAATGATATTAAGAGATTTCTCATTTTATCCAACATTCCTACTGATGCCCTGGTTGATTGTATGGCGAAGTCTCACCTCTATGCTATAAAAGAAGGTGTACATCTTCATGTTTGCATAACGTATCTTGAACTTTCACGCTGGATTCAGTTGTTGCAGCAGCTTCTCATGAGTGGCAATCGTCTTATGTGGAGCCTGCAATGGAGTTGGGAGTGTACTTATCTATCATCATTGGGAGAATCTGAAGGGCGGAGTATTGTTAGTCAAGTGAAATCCTCCTTTTTGTCAGAAAATTCATTGTTACATCTTGAGCAGTCTCTTTGTTTACCAGGAGGGTGGCCTGCGCCTTTAAAGTTAAGAGATTTTGTCCAATACCCCAAAGAGGCTTGTGTGAGGCAAAGTTGCATATCTCTGGAGTACCTTGGATCTCAATATGCATTGGGCGAACTCCATAAATCAAGGAACCAAGACTTAAACATGCATCTTTCCACGGATGCATGTAACAAAATTTATTTCATGCATACAAGGATGCTTGAAAGACTAATGTACCCCAAGTCTGCTGGAAGCGTTGCAGAAATTTCTGGTGGAATGGAATTGGATTCAGCTTTTTCCGCTAAAGCGCTTTTGTTTTCTGCTAACTGGGCTGTAGAGCAAGCTACTGAAGATGACCTCGAGGTGTATCTACGCTGGTTTGATTGGTTCGATTCTCAATTGCAGCCTTACTGCCATGTTTTTAGTTCCTTTGTTCAGTTACTGGGGAAGGAACTTAATCATCCTATCTGGAACAATATTAAGCGCCTGCGGCAAGAGATTCTATCTGGTCTGAGTGGCCAATACATGCAGTTCCTGCCTATGCTTTCTTTGGAACTTGATGATCTACTAGAATCAAGAGGTGTTTCCATTGCGTCTGCAAGACTACTCTCTAATTCCATCAGTTCTGTGAGCCTCCTGAGACGTAGTTTGTGGCAGTGGAATGCAGAGACTGTATATGTTTATGATGATCATTCTCAACAATTCAAACCTGTCTTGAAATCCTTGCGTAAGCTAGAAAAAGAAGTTCTTGAAGTGATTATTGAGTCACCATCATTTGATACCATGATTCAAGCATATGCAAACCTTCTTGAGGAACATGTCTCGTTTTGGAAAAGCATCATCTCTTCTTCCTACGACTTTGAGGTGATCCATTGGCGTTTCTTGGTGAAGTATGCGCAAAAATTGCAAGAACTGTGCCCACAAGAAGTGGAAAGCTTTTTGGTAAATAAATTCTAACATATGCTTATTCTGATTATCTGCATCACCAACCCCCCCCCCCCCCTGGGGCATCACAACAGGGAAAAACTGAGAACTATTTATCGATTTTCTTGTTACTGTTTTCTCGATCGAAATTGGAATTAATTGTGAGACTAATGTGTCTCTGTTTTGTTGCAGGTGAAGGGCCAGAGTCTTCATAATGGATCATGGTGCTTCAGTTCTGCCAAGTCTTTGCTATGGACATATGGTGGCCATCCATTTCTGCCCTCTTCTCGCGATCTGTACTATAAAGTTCAGCAGCTTTTCTGTTTCTTCAAGCAGCTATGGCCAAATAAATGGACTCTGTACCAAGAGGGTGTGTTTTTCTTCTCTCCCTTTGTCATCCTTCTTAATTTCGTCGTGTCTCATCCACTGAAGTAGTGGCTAGTGGATTTTTCATTTTTGAAAATGCATTTGGTTTGTGTTGATCCCAATTAATGGAAAATGTCTGTCCTTGCAGCTGATTCTTGTCTTGTTGAAATTGCTGCATCATCCAATCCTGAACTACGACTTCTTGCAATGCAAGGTAAGGCCTTGACATTCTTCTTCAGCTGAATGGCTTGTATGTTCTTTTGAAACTTTCAAGCTTTGGCAATGTCATGTTGCCTGAAATAGAAAATTCAGTATTTCTATGAATTGGTTTGTTCAAGACTCCTTAGAGTTCTTGGAAAGATCTTACAACAAGGTGCTGAGATTTTATGATGCCTTGAAGAGTTGTGAAATTTTGCAAGATGTGTCGAAAATTAAGAATGTTGAAGTTTAGAGCTTCCAGAATAATTTGTTATATTTAGGTATTCGATTTCGTACTCTCTCTAAATAGGAGTCGACTGTACAAGGTTCATAATTCATTGGGGAAATAACAGCGACTTATGGCCATCACCAGGTAACAGGTGTCATGTACTAGCTGTGTAGATCTCTATAATATCTTGCAAAGTCTTTATGTTGAAAAAACCTTGAAATTAGATTCATGTTGATACTTGGAACACCTGGCACATGAATTTAAAAAATTCTCCTTAGCTTCTCCATATTTTGATATTTCTACAATAAGATGTGAGTTTAAACCTCGTTATCAATGAAGTGTAATTTATTGCCTGGTCTCAAGCTCTAGTAATTCATATTTTTTTTTTCTTTTTACGTACTTTGCTCTTTTCATAGGTGTCTGCCTAATATCGCATATATTGGGCAAGTATGAGGATAAACATCTGGTTGACCACCAGTTGGAGGAGATCTTTCAGGTATGAAAAGCTTGTTCTGTCCATTACACTTTGGATTGCGAAGATCACTTATCTTACACGATGAGGTGGATTCATACAGATGTTGTTGAAAAGGTTTGAGCATGAGAAGCACAAGTTGGTAGGCAGCAAAGTTTCTGAAGCAAATTTAGTTGTGCACACATTTTCAGCCTCTTGCTGCTCTTTCTCTCCAGAGCTACTTTGCAACCCCCCTAGCTTTGCTGGCTGGATGGAAACTGCTCGAATTGTTGATCAATCAATTGTTTTCTTGGATTTCTTATTGCTTAATGAGCTTTCCAAGCTCACTGTCGCTGATGACAGTGAACTTCAATCAGTAAGATTCCTTTGTGATACTTCTTCCATTTTTGTAACCACTCATCAATTTTTTTTATTCTTGAATAGTTTTGCTTTTCAGTTTTATTTCCATGCTTCCCCTTTTTGCCATTTATTTACCATCTTGTAACAACCTTGGCAGGCTCTGTCTAAGTGGTATGATGATCTGCGGTTTTCCATGCATATCTCACTGAACCTGTCATCAAGATCTCCTTTAGACTTGCTGCCTCAGCAAAAGCTTCTATGGATTTTAGAGGCTTGGGAATCAGCCGATGCAGGTAGAGTTTTATTTCATTGATTCAGGGTGAAATTAATATATGATGTTCTAACAATAGCACTTTTTTGATACTCAGTTAACATTAAGATTGCAAGTTCGATACTTGAAATGTGGTTCAGATGGCATTCTTTCTTGTGGAACAGTTCTATTGTCATGAATGAGGTATGCTTCTGCTTCTATTCATTTTTTTCTTTTACTTAGAGAGGGCTACTTTTGATCTTAAAGTCAGAGGTTTTCTCTGGAAAATAACCTATTTAAAAATTTTCATAGGTAGCTAAGTAGTTGATCCCGAGAAAAAGAGAATCCCAAACTGTACCTCTGCAAAGAGGTGGAATCCAATAAAAAAAACCTTACCTTCAACGAAAGGAAGTAAAAAGAAAAGAGAGTTATATACTCAATATAGGAGAAAAAACCAATTTCTTGTTCTATCAAGAGGGTTGATATTGCTCCTTTACTTTCATTCAAGAACTCGTATACCTACCTGTTGCATCTTCTTGATAACTACTAAAGAAATTGTATCTTGTTTCACCTGGTTTCATTTCGATCAGAGCTCTTGGAGGGATGAAACCTACAAACTTCTTCCTGATGCCCTTTTCTCACCAGTGAAAACACTAACACTTCACCACATGCTGTGAGTAGTTTCTATGCAATTTAATCAGTCTTTGTTCTTTGCATTATCTTTTAATCATTTTGTCTTTGCTCTTTGTAATTGTTGAGGAAACAACTCTATGATGGTAGAAAGCTGACAATAATATTATCCTACCACTTCTCATCATGCAAACTTCCTATATGGGGTAGAAGCATGGATATTGTACAGACCCATCACATGCCAAGTGCTATACAAGCAACATAATAAACAGAGTTGCGAGATTTAAACATGTGATCTCATATCAAAACCTCATGCTTATGGTGTAAGGCCCATATAGTATATTTGTTTTATCTTAATAGCAATTTTCATCAATTGACTTCTTGTGTGTTTTTGTGTTGAACTCATATTTTCTTCTGTGGATTGTTCTCCACGTGTCTATGTTGTGCTATACATCTTCCTAGAAGGTAATACCCATGAGACTTTTGATGGTAGCATTATACATTATCTGACAAACTTGATTCGTGAAGACTGTTCCACATGAGAACTTTTTTTTTTAAGAATTCATACTTCATATGTTCTCTTGTGAGACAAAGAATGATTTCTTATGAGCCTGCTCGATGCTCATAGTCGTCGATGATGCTTGTAGTTAAATGGAGAAACGATTCTCTTGTTTGATGTTTTCTGGTTTCTGTGCAGTGCAAGTACTTTCAGTGTGCAGGATGTCCCTGCCCACCGTCACAAACTCCGAGTTGCATCGTGCAATCTTTGGCTAAGTGTGAAACCTGGCAGAGACTTATATTACTCTTTTCTATCTTCTATACGGTCTTTGTTGCATCAGGTATATGCTACTATGTTAAAGTATGAACTGTTGTGCTGTTTAGAAACTGTTGACATTCACCATGTCTCTTCTATCCCATTATCTTAGTAGAGACCATACTGTGAATGCTGTCACGGTTGTAGTAATGGCTTCCTTTTGTTGAGCTCAATATTGCCATTTGGTATCAGACGAGGAAGTGAAAATTTGAGCTATTGAGTAGAGTTATGCTTGAAAAAAATCTGTATTGAATAAAAACATCAAGTTATGAATGCATTGTGATTATCGTGACTATAGTTATTTCAGCTATTGATAGTTTGCTTGGTTTTTTCATGCTTTGTAATAGTATACGTTGTAAGTTTTTTACATGTAAGATAAGCTTTTCCATTTGCGTTATAATTCACACACACATTGATTACATATGCCTATATTATTCTGTGTGTTTCTATGTATGTTACATCTGTATTAACTAGCTTATTCTTTGTTTCAGATCATATCTGCACACAGAAAATCATTCAGTCCTGACCAGTATGATGCTGTCATGTCCTTTAACAAAGCACTCAGTGACAATACAGTTAAGGTATTGTCTCTTGAGTTTCATCTTTACTCCGACCCGGAAGCAACGGCAAGTTGTGTGTGGAGTATGAAATCATTTTGGTGTTTCACTAAGGATTTTGACACACACGCACGCACACGTGCGCACACACACATATATAGGCACTTTTGCTAATTGGCTAAAGGAATCAATCTTGGCCATTGATTTCCTCAACTTCCTTTTCTGTCTTTTAACTAGTAAAAAGAATCAATGATGGTGATTTAATTACTTTTTTGAATCAATGACTAAGATTGATTCCTTTAGCCAATTAGCTAACCTTGGTGCTAGTGTAGAATCGTGCATCCATTGCCCATGTGTGGAGATTGGTAGAATCTTGCATTTACTTCTGTTTCTGTGACAGGATTTCGATGTTCAAGGTCTGGTATCACTTCTCGCCGAATCAAAACATCATGCATTTACTTCTGTAATGGATTCATTTATGAAGCCACTACTCAAAGAAGTGTATCTTCCTTGCTCATTGAGTGGTAATCTTGGACCTTTATTTTTTCAATTGTTTCTTTGTGATTTGAAATCATCTTCTTACTGTGGCTCCCTATATTGTAGTCTCACCATATAACTTGGGTTGTGCCTGGATAAGACTTGGTGGAATGCGTTTTCAACTCTTGCTGAGTAATAATGAGGTAGATCCCGCTGTTAAGTATACCACAAAGTGTTTGCAGCTGGAGGAGATGATTATGTCACTGGAACTTGAAATTAAGGTACTCATGTCTTTTTTTCTTCGTTTCTTTGTACTTTTTTTCTTTAACTTATAAAAAAATATGATCCAGTGCAAAATAACATAGCACCATTGAATAACTGTGACCTTAATTGTCAGAAGCAGATAAAGCTTCAGGCAGATGATCTATTAGACCTTAATGCTTCAGGCGATCTTATCATCCTTTTTAAGTAAATTATTTAGGGCACTTGCATATTGTCCATTTGTGTCTATGTTCAACAATAGGACCAAATGTAAATTGTTAGGGGTTCTCATGTGGCTTGTTCCGTCCTATACTGTTGAACATGGTATTCTTTTGTATCTTTTTCTTATTCTGCTTGCTTTTAGTGAGCTTGTTTTCTTTCTGTGTTAATACCTGCAGGTTAGACAGGAGTGCACTTACTTGACAGGGTCATTGACAACTGGAGGAGCTGATGATAAAAGATTTAAAATGATGGATGAACTTCAAGCTGAGATGAAAAGGGTGCAGCGCAAGGTATAAGACTACCCTTTTATAACTTTTCAAATTACACAATTTGTTTTGTAAGCCATTCGGGTAATGATTTTTAATTCTTTATGTCATACTTAGGAATTCATGGATGCTCTGTAACTAATTTTCTGCAGAAATGAATCATATTAAGATTCCAAGTTCTGTATGGGACAATCCTTTTCGATCACTATGAGCTTCTATTACAAGCTTGAGCATTTCAGTTGTGTTGGTTAAAGACATTGCATGTGTGCTTGTGGTTGAGTCTCTGGCACATCTGTCTGACACTAGGTATATGTGGTGGACCAATGCGTTATTCACTTGGTATATATTGAAATTGTATGAAGGAGAAGTCATAGGATACAATTAATATGATGGGCCTACTATCTCAGAAGCTTGTGGTTGAGTTTTTGCTACAATTAATATGATGGGCCTACATACACTAGTTTTTGCTACATTTTCAAAATAAACTTCTCGCTCCATATATATTATTCGAATAGCTATTTAAGGAGATAATGAAGATAAAGATTTGTATGTAGGCTATATCTATTACTTTGGTCTCTTGGGCTCGAAGGATTGCGTTCTAGTTTTTAACTAAAGAGGTTCAACAGGAAGGATTATTTGAGATCTCGCCTAGGTGGCCAGGGCCTGGAACAATTAGATACTCAAAGGTGGTAGGTTCTATTTCGTCAAGGATTAGCAATGGTCCATGCAACTCGCCTTATCTGTTTCTCTTAGCCAATGAGTGCTATTTTGCAGTGGATCTCTTCAAGGATTAACAATGGTCTATGCAACTCGTCTTAACTATTTTTCTTAGCCAATAATTGATATTTTGCAGTGGAGCATCACTGACGGCTTTGTTTTCTGACCTAGCTGCATAACCCCGTGTTGTTATTGGTGTGGGTAGCAATTTTGGGACTGGGGTCTTGTCTTTACTGTAGGCAAAGAGTTTACCCTTCTTGTCTTTTTCTTGTTGGTTCTTGTGTTTCGACATGGAAGGAAGAGTTTCTTGTTCATTAGTTTTGAGAGGGGAACAATACCTCGGAAAATAAATAAAATCAAATCGAGATGATGCATTGTGGATTGTGACATTTCATCAAATCGAGATGATGCATTGTGAATTTTAATATTTCAAGTTGAGGCATTGAAGAGCTCGGATCTTCATTTTATTCTGTTCGCTGTAGATACTTGCCATCTGATGAGCTTCTTTTGCATTCAGCTTGTATTCCGGCCTGATCATGGGAAATTTAAGAAGTTGAAGTACGAGTGTGATGAGTTTCTTAAGTTCGTTCATTCGTGTCTGTCTCTCATGGAACACTGTGAGCATATAAAGCTGCCAGAGTTCATAAGCCAGGCAGGCAATTGGCAGGTAAGGGAAGTTTTTCATACTAAATATTTTGCTTTCTTCTATTAATTTTATGAGAACCACTATGACCTATATCTTCTCATATGTTACATCCTGCATCATCGAGGTGTTATTTTTTATAACGAAATAAGCAGTTCTGGCATCTTCCTTTCAACAGGCAACTGCCAACAGTTTTATTGAACGCTTGTCAGAGGAATATTCTGCATATGAGGATATTATTCAGCCAATTCAAGTTGCAGTCTATGAGATGAAGTTAGGCTTATCTTTGGTTGCAGTAAGCTCCCAGGAGAAGGACTTCCTTGAAAGGATGGAGGAAAGCAGCGTTGATCTGATTCAGGTGTTATATGCCGTCACATGACTCACATCTTCCTTTATTCTCTCGACAAGGAAGTCTAATGATTGAATTTTCTTACAGGAAGCAATTTACTCTTTTATGAGCTTTCCTATTCAACACACTTCTAAAGCATCTGTTGAGGTGAACTTCTTGCACGCTGAGGATCCGTTTTACACTGTAAAGTTCCCATCCAGTATTTCCGGTGGGAACTTATGCTTATTGGAAAAGCTGATCACATTGAATAGAAGTGTCGATTCTTCAGAAAAGGTTTGTACTCTGTATATTACTGTTTAATTTTTTTTGCTGTGTCAACAGTATTTTTGCCCCTCTGGGGTCTTTCATATATGCACGTTTATTTACTACTGAAATTTATACAGATTTAATGGTTGTTCACCTTTGAATGCAGTTCTCACCTTTAGGTTCGAAAGCTTCTCTTTTCAACTCTGTTCTCGCGCGTGTCATAAGTTTTGTGTGCGCAACATGCCTATTAGATGATGTGAAGTTTTCGGTGAGAGTTTATCTTCAGGGCTGATTTTATTTTTCAAGATATAAAAGGCGGTTCTAATTTTTTATCTCTTGTGTCAGCTTATGCATGAGATATTTGAGCAATTGGCAAGCATCTGGATGGGAAAGAAAGTTTTAGCAAGGAACAAAACAGATGCGGATACACAAGACTTCAAGTTTAAACCGCGAACATTTGAGATGGGAAAGATTTATGAAGTTGATCTATCGACTCTGAGTGATGTATTTGCTGGTGATTGTTTTCATGAATGGAAGGAGTTAATCCATGAGGAAGATAGCCTTGATAGAGTAAGGGCATGCACTGTAGTGAAATTTTGTGTTTTCTTTTTGGAAAATAATTTATTATGCTTATGCTGCAGGCCATCCCTGAGGATCCTGATAATTCCAAAGACTGGAATCTGATACAGGAGCCTGTTCTGATCAATGTTGTTCGCATTCACAATCTGATGTTTGGCTCAGATGATCTCTATGGCACGGTATTCTCCCTGCCCTTTTCTAGCTGTGCAGTCTGGGAAGTAATTAACCTATCTGCTACCTTGGATGACTGATACCATCTTTTTTTCCTTTTGTTCTCTTTAAAAAGTTTTGGTTGAAAATCTTACTAGCTTGTATGTCATTTTTCACTCATGTGTCTGACATATTTTATGCGGATTTCTGGATAGCATGTGGCTATGTCGTGATTCTTTTGTCATGAACTAGATTTTGTGGTAGTCCATTTGTCATGATATCATGTGATTATGTGTCAATGAGGATGATCTATTGGATCCTGAAGGGCTTTTGAGCTAGAAACTTATACATTATTCATATGTCAAACCTATGGGCATTGCAGATTCATATTCCAAGCTTGAGCTTATGGTAGAGTTGGCATGTCAACTTAAGTAATTTTGACGTTCCTTCAATCGTGCAAAACATATTGTTAGGATGTATTATTGATGAGGACATACGTTAAATATTTATAAAATAATCAAATACTACAAGATAAAGAAAGATTGCTCTAGGAATTAAGTTAATTAAGATATATAATATTTAAGTAGTTATACTAAAGTAGGAAACAAGGCTATTTTGTAACATAGAATAATATTTAGTAAGATCTTGAGAATATATCTAATATTCCAACATGTATATTTTGGTAGGTTTAAATTTCTCAGTTTCACTGCTTGTACTTGTTGTTTGTATTTGGTTTTTGCTGAGCTACTCAGTTGATACTTACACTCCTTTCCTCTTGCCCTCCTATGATGTAGCTCGGTGTTGTTAGGATCTCAGACACAGATAAGTTGCTTTCTTTCACTGAGTCATATGCACTGGGAGCGAAATTAGTTAAAGGTGATTATATACTTATGATGCACCAAGCTGTCATCCTTCTAGAGGCTACAATGTTTACAAGCACTTAACTTGTCATTCTTTGCCAGGTTTGCTGGGGATACGTTCTTCTTTTTTGGATTGCGAACTTGGACCAGAGCATTTACTTCGTTTAAGTTTGGAGCATCAGAGAAAGCTGCCAATGTCGGGTCATTCAACACATATGTACAATTTTTACAAGGTGATGCAGGCTTTTATACATTGTCACTTGGAATTGTATCTGAACTTAATGAAATCTCAATGGTTTATGTCCTTGCTTCTAGGAAACAAATATTTCTGCTGTTGCTGGCATGGTGAAGTTGCTCCTTCGCCTTCAAGTGCATGTCATTTCTCTTCTGAAAGAGAGGGATGAGCATGCTGGACTTCAGAAAATTTTGGAAATAATCAAAATGCTTTTGGCTTTACCTTCAACAATTCCTCTTGCAAAGGTAAAATAGTTTGGCTTGCTCTTCTTATTGCCGGCACTTTTCTCACTTTCTTGAATGTGCTTTTATTTGTCATATACATTTGTAGTAATACTAAGGAACGATAGAACTTGTGCAACTTGGTTTTTATGACCAGTTGTCTTTTGGATTCTGCATACCCTTTCCTTAAAGAAGGCTTGTTTTTTTTTGTTTTTTTTTTTGCTGTAATAGGCTCTGGCTTTTACAAAAGTGATCTTCGTGACATTCTTTCCGCATTTTTGTGGTATTGTGATGGAATTTTCTTTTGTGTGGATATTAGGAGTTCCTCTGATACATCGATACCATTATGTTAATTGGATGATGATTCATATGTTGATATTGATTCATTGAATTTGAACAGAAGTTCCATCTTGTATTATGTTTATGGCTTTACGCCACATTTTTGGATTACTTTGTTCCTCTCCCCCCAAAAACCCTGTCTGTTGTTTCACTTTTCCTTTTTGTGGGAGGATATTACATAAGACACAGCAGAATGGTGGTCATATTTGAGTTGTTTCTTCGTCCCTGACTTATAATTTTTTCCCCCTCTCTTTGTAAAGGCTCTTTCAGGAGTACAATTCTTATGTGGTCGGGTGAAGATGATGCAGGAAGATGGTTGCAAATTTCCACTTAATGGTCAGCATGATAGTTATATGAACTTGGAATATTCCTTCATCTTCTCGTTAAGATATGTTTACTTATCCACCGATATGTGATTTTGAATAGATGAATTGGAACCAATATCAACTCTTGCATCATCATGGCAAAAGATGGAGTTCGGTTCTTGGCATACCATGCTCGATGAAGTTCTTGCACAATTTGAGATCAATGCTTCAAAGGTAGTAATAATCCCCTTTATGTTGCGTTATGTTTTGATGGAACATTGCTGGCTCCTTTGGCATTTATGGAAAGGATTGGGATGGACCAGAAAAATCTCTTTATTTTGAAATGTTTTACTATTTGGTTGGGGGTGGGATTGGGATGAAATCGATTCTTTTTTCTGCTTAAATGAAGTATTTTTGTATCTTGATTCCAGAAACCTGAAATAATGGTTATCCAATGTAATCTGATCCCCACAACTCTAAAATCGTAAATTTGTCACACTGAACATGTGAACTTTGCTGCATTGTTTTCTTTTTTGGTATCTCAAGAATACCGCGGTTATAGTTGTGCCAAGGGTTTATTGTGTCCATGATGGTGTTTTTTTGATGTCTTGCCCATATTCTGATTTGATTGGATTTGCTGATTCCTGTTGCAGTTGTGGTTTCCTCTATACTCTCTCTTGCATCAAAGCACTTCCACAGATATTTTTGAGTACCGGAAAACTACAATTGAAAGGCATGCTATATCTAAGCTGAAGTTTTTTATTATTCTGCTATTCAATTATTAAATTTACTGCCACTGACAAACTTATTTGGTATGCCTGTAGCCTGGAGGAGTTCATTCAAACATCAAATGTTGGCGAATTTAGAAAGCGGCTCCAACTTATTCTTGCCTTCCTTGGCCAAGTTTCAACTGGTATAAGTCTGGGATTGTATACTGAGTAAGTTCTTCTAGGCTTAACGCTGCAGATTTCTTCTTAACTTTTATGTGGGATTAGCAGCATTAATCGTATTGTGGGGGAGATGCAATCGGTGTGATTAACTTTTGACAAGTAGAAAATAGTGTGGGTGATGTCAGTATTATTACTGCTCACTCGAGGTTCTTAACAATTTTGCATCACATGTTGGATGTTCTGTATCTAATAGTATAATCGTTGCTTAGTTGCCATGCTAGTCTATTGAGTTACTTCCTACTTTTTCATGTAACTTGTGATGAACAAGCTTGTTTTCATTTTTGTTGTGATATCTTGCAGCTCATTTAAATTGGAAAGTAAGAAGATTCTCTACAATGTCTCCGGCTTCTATATCCAGTGCCTACCAATGTGAGTTGTGTAATCTGTTGCAGTTTTCGATTTTATGCCTGTTGGAAAGCATCTGAAACTCTGCACATGGATTGTTTTTACTTTGGTTTTCTTAGAATCATGGAACATCTAGAAGCTAGTAGAAGACATATCGAACGTGAACTGCAGGATCTTTTGAAGCTCTGTGGGTGGGAGCGTACAGAGAAACTCATTTCCATTGAGAACTCGAAAAAGAACCGACTGAAGTTGAAGAAACTTATACAGAAATATACTGTGAGTCTGATCCTGTTGAAGTTTCTGTTGGTGCTTTGGAGAGGAACTACTGATATTTTGTAGCTTTTGCAAGATTGCCTTGTTGGTTATGAGTATGCAATTGGTGAATAATCAGATTCTCGTTGATAAATTTCCTCGCATTATGATAAATGGTTCAAATACTATTGTAGCATACCTTCATAAGTATTGACAATCAAATGTAACTTGGTTTTACAGGAGGCACTTCAGCAGCCAGTTATTCTTGTTCTTAATCAAGAAATTTCAAGAAAAGTACATCCTGGAAATTTTGGTGACTTATCTGAGAAGCACCAAAAATTGCTGCATGCTGCATGTGATCTTCCTCCATTTGGTGGAGTTGACAGGTTCCCTTGTACTTTCCTTTGAGCTTAATTCGCTGGATGCTGTAGGTACTTTCTCCTTACTATATTTTGTTTGTAGGAATATTTGGTGTGAAAATTGGCAGAAGGAAGTCAATTTTGTATTGCAGGACTTAGTTCGTGAAAGGGCAGACAAGTCTCGAGCTCGGCATCAGTTCTGCAATGGTCTTTCTCTCCTCGACTTCTTTAATTCTTCACCTAGCTTGTGGTGGCAATAGTTGGTCCCTGACATCCTCTGACTCAATTGTGCAGGTACTGATGTTTTAAGAAAATGTTCAGTTTCTTACTCTGTCGGCCCTTCATACCAAGATGAATGGCAACAAGTTTGGGATACTCTTGGAAGAATATGTAGGACTGCTGATGAATCAGTTCAAATATGGAAAGAAGAAAAGAAGACCCTCGTGAAGAAGAGAGCTTTGCGTGATCTATTAAAGCTCTTGGAAAGTAGCGCATTGTCTAGGCTCAAGTCTAGACACATGGAGGTATGCTATTCTTGTATCCTCCCCTTCTACTAGGTCCTTAATAATACGAGCTGGTCATGGAAAAGTTTAATTATTGTTATTTCCCAATCTTTATTTAGGAACGACCTGAAGATTTACAAACAACTTGGTGGTTTGTTCAGCCATCATATGTGGTGGAGCATTTGCTGCTGCGATTGGACATCTCCTCACTTGGAAAAACTGATACTGTTGTTGCTAGTCATTGCCCAAGTCTCACAGGTCAAAGTTTAGATGATGAATGGAAGGCAGCAAACACATATTACTTCAAGAGTTTGGCATCCCTGCAGCGTCTGCAAGAGATATGTCTTAGCATGCACAAAGATTTTAGAGATCCTAGTGATCATGTTCAGGTAAAATTCTAGAACAATGCTTGTGGGGACATCATTGACTCTATCTTCTCTCTTTTTTTGGTTTTTCTTTTTCCCTCTTGTGGATTTGGAGAGGGATGTTGGTGGACAATGCAATCTGCAACTCAGACAGGAGTTGGATGCTCCACCAATGCTGACTAAAGAGGCCTCCAAGTAGCCAGCAGAAAAGACTGCAAGAGTGGTAGTAATTGTCGTAGCAGTAGCAATAAGAAATTGGGGCATTCTGATCCATTTAAACTATGAAAAGAAATTACTTCCTCCGTTCCAAAATATAGGTAACAATTTGACCCGACATGCGGATTTATGTGTGTTGAATTTGTGTGGAATTTGATGAAGAAAGAATAATTTTTTGATGATAGTGGAGTTTATTGTAACAGTTGTGAGAGGAGATAATGGATGTACTGTAACAGACGGTGATTGTTTTGGTATTTTTATGTGAAAATGTTACCAAATATGATGTATCTCATGTATTTTAGGACGGTTCAAATAGACAAGTATTGAGGGAGTAATATTTGCTGGTCATTCACCTCCTTGCAAGATCCACAATCTTTATTCTTCCCTGTGCACCCTATGTCTTGCTGTATCTTCCTGTGAACTTCTGATACGGAAAAATCCAGTTTATACTCCCTGGCTTTTGCTATTGAACCCTAAATGATAGCATGCTCATCATGTTTTTCTGATTTTCTTGTTCTGCATGCTTAATGCTTGAAAGAAATAGATGAAAGCCTTCTGTAGCAACCAGAAGGGATTCTGGCCGATATTGGCGGCAAGAAAACTATGGCCTCAATTATTCCACACTATCTACCAAATTTGGATTCTTCTGTTCATCTGATTAAGACAATGCAGTTGGTCAGGCACATTAAACATATCCAAACATAGCTGATTGATGCATGAAATGGTTGTTTTCATTTAGGTGGAAAAAGCAAGGTCTTATGTCGACCATCTTATAGTCATACAACAGGAGCAACGTGATTCTGCTTATACTTTTGCTGACCGTGTCAAGCACTTGAGAGAATGCGTATTTGCTCTGAGTGGTGAACATGATATCCCTAGCTCCTCTACTGAAGCAACGGTCCATGAACTCTCTCAAACTCAAGAAAACATGCTTACATGCATGTGGAATCAAAAGGTACAACTTATATGGTTTCTTTCTTTAATTACCCAGGAAACTTTCCATTTCTTTCTTCTGAATAATGCAAGGTCTAATTCATGCTTCATTGTTGTAGGAATTGTTCGATGCATTATGTGCTTTATCACAAGAGGAGGTGTTGCTACTGAGAACTGTGGAAAGTTCCCATTTGAACAGTTGTCAAAATGTCAAAGCTGCCATTGGTCAAATGCTTGACCTTGTGGAGAAATTTTCTCCTAGTTTTAAGAAGTCTAAGGTTTGTGTTTCCTGACCATTGATTGGTTAGGGCTGACACTGTTGTTTAGGACAACTCCTTTGATTATTATTCTTTTTTCTTTTTTCTTTTTTTTGTGTGCTCTATGATAGGAAATGCTGGACTTTTATCTTCTCGGCGATAGCAGGCATGCCATCAAGATTGCAACAGAACTTCGCCCTATACTTATTTCTAAAGACATGGAACAATCTGTGATTCGGAACTTCCAGGTCATGCGGGAGTTCCGAGATGATCTAATTGCTTTCCGTGGAAACCAGATAAGCAGAAGCTCTGTAGAGGATACTCTGCTTCACCATTTTGAAGCCATAATTGAGAAGGTATCGACTAAGTGGGCCCCAGAAAATGTCAATGATGGTATTATAAGTTGGTTTAAAATTTAATTACCAATCTGTTTCAATGTTGCAGGGTGAAGCGCTTGAGAAGGCCTTCTGTTCTTGTGCCAATTTCGGAAATGATTTACCGATATTACCAAGAAAGAGAAAGAGCTCAGTGATGTCCGACGAGAGTATCATTGACTCTGTTGAAATTATCCCCGAGTCTGAATCTATATTTGAATCCAGATTCAGTTCATCTCTTGGTAACCTGTACGAACATATCTCTTCTGCATTCCAAAAGCTGATTTCAGCGAGACACGCTCCTTCAGTTGTATCACTTGAGGATATGACTTCATGGAAGACTTTCTTTGATTCATTTGTGGCTGATCTTCAGCTAGACAACATTTGTTCCGAATTCTTTAACTTTGTTTCTCACGCTGTAAGTTGATACCCTCATGTGAAATTTTCCTCGAAAACTATCATTTCCTGGGAATTCTAGAATCTCATGTTTATATCTGCAGGTGAAGTTGGCCAGAAACCAGAGGATATGTTTGAAATCAAGTGTTGAAGTAAAGCGCCTTCAACAGCTTTTGGATCTGTTATTGGCGTTCTCTGATGGTCTTCTGCATGACTTTGTAGCTGTTCATAAGATGGTTTGTCGATTTGCTGATCTCTGATTGTGTTCTCCTGTCACAGTGTTCTTGAGAATCGTGATAAAGTTCTCTTCCATCGTTGAGGGATTTCATGCCTCAACAACATACTTATTGGTTCTTGAATCACTTGCAGGTGGCTTTTATGACACACACATTGGCAGAAGTTTTTGCTTTGTTGTTTTCAAAAGGATATGGAGCTCCTGAAGAAGAGCAAGGTGATGAAGATGGGGATGGGGCCACAAAGGATGCTAGTGGAACAGGCATGGGAGAAGGTGCTGGAGTCAAGGACGTCAGCGATGAGATAACTGATGAAGATCAACTTCTTGGAACTTCTGAAAAGGTGTAGTCTTGTTAGGAATTTTTGTTGTTATTTTCTTTCGCTTGAAATTTCAGTTTCTCGTTGACTAAAGAAATGGAGCTCGGTGTTCCTAATATTACGCCGGGTGCCAAACACTCTATTTACAGCTGTAGAATGATTTTATCTATCATGTTAGGCGTAAAAGGATGGGAAAATTAGAGTTGATTCTTCTCAAGCTTTCCTGAAGATTTGATCAATCTCAGGGCAATCTATGATTTCTTCATTTTGCTATATCTTAATTGGGCTTTTTTTTCTTGTTTGATCAGAAAGAAGAAGATGCCTTGGATAAAGCACCTGGCGATAATGACAAAGGTATTGAGATGCAGCAGGATTTTGAAGCTGATGCATTCAGTGTCAGTGAGGATTCTGTGGAGGATGACGACGATGAAAATGCTGATAAAGAGGATGAGGATGATCAATTGGATTCTGCAATGGGCAATGCCGGAGGTGTTAGTGAGGTTGTAGATGAAAAACTTTGGGATAAGGAAGATGAAAGAAATCCGGATGGCAAAAAGGAAAAGTTTGAGTCTGGACCGGCGGTTAAAGATAGGGATTCTAGTGGTAGAGAGCTTAGAGCTAAGGAAGATACTGATGCTATGACTGATGAAAAAGGAGGGGATCTCGATATAGCTGATGAAACAGTTGGGCTTGATGCGAATGATGATGGTACCGATGCTCCCGAGGATTTGGAAGCGATGAATGTTGATAAAGAGGAAACTGTTGCTGATCCTTCAGGATTAGATCTTGACGAGCCTGATAGTCTTCCTGAAAACACTGACATGGAAGTCGATCCATCTGAAGAGCATGACGATGAAGTTAATGGTGACGAGGATGATGAAAATATAAATGGCGATTTTGCTGATGAAGAAAAGCCCTCTGTTGGTGAGGAAACTTTGGGAGAGGATGCAGAACCTGAACAAGCAGGTGAAACAGTTGAGAAAGGTAATTTTGGCGAAGATGATAAGAAGAATGATATGAGTGATCTAACTGCACCCAGGAAGGATGACACTGGGCAGGGCTTTAATGACTTCATGAAGGATCATCTGGCCAACTCTGGCACAGTACCCCAACCTTCCGCTAGTCTGCAAGTAGCAAATCGAAGAAACGTAGCACAAGAAGAAAAGTGGTCTAATGAAAGCGGGATACAAAATGATCTTGCTCCATTGAATGGTGTCGATCAGATGGAGATGATGTTGGATAACCCTTCAAAGGGTGAGAAAGTTTCTGAAACTCAATCAGTACCCCAAGGCTCTCAGCAAGAATTGCCTTTTGAGAAGAATCAACCAAACCCTTTGAGAAATATCGGTGATGCTCTTGAGGCTTGGAAAGAGAAAGTCAAAGTCTCGATTGATATTCAGGATGAGAACCGCGAAACAGTGGATGAGATAGTAGATGAAGATGCTGATGAGTATGGGTTTACCTCAAACTTAGAAAAGGGGACAGCTCAGGCTCTGGGATCGGCTATGCCTGACCAGATTCAGCAAAGTATTAATGGGGAGAAGGCCGATGGAGATGTTGCCCAGCATAAAGAAAACAATGACGAGATGCAGCACCAGAATCAGGATATGGAGATAGACCACATCGTGAAGCATGCTGCTATCAGAAATAAGTTCGAAGAGCAGGTCCAGCTACCAAACTTTGAGAAGATGTCTGATGGCGTAGTCGATGCAGAACACGACGACTTGGATCCTGGACATGTGAACTCTGTGAGAAGTTTTACTTCTCTCAAGAGATCTTATGTCAGCGAGGATGTGGATCAACTTAGCGAACTCTCGATCGATGATGAAGAAATGGGAGAAGCTCATAACCTTACTGATGTTCCAAATGATGCGACTGATAGTGCTAGGGCTCTCTGGAGGAAGTACGAAATGCGCACAGTAAGATTGTCTCAGGAGTTATCCGAGCAATTACGGCTAGTTATGGAACCAACACTAGCTAGTAAACTTCAAGGAGACTATCGGACTGGAAAAAGGATCAACATGAAGAAGGTGATTCCATATATAGCAAGCCACTACAGGAAAGACAAAATATGGCTTAGGAGAACCAAGCCTAACAAGCGTGATTACCAAGTAGTGATTGCCGTGGATGATTCGCAAAGCATGTCTGAGAGTCACTGCGGTGATGTTGCCATTAATGCGCTGGTTACAGTTTGTCGTGCAATGTCTCAGCTAGAAGTGGGGAAGTTAGCCGTTGCAAGCTTTGGGAAGAAGGGCAATATAAAATTACTCCACGGTTTTGATCAACCCTTCACCGGGGAGGCTGGAATCAAGGTCAGTTGAGATGGTCTTTTCTATCTGTAAAGTGATATTTTGATGCTTTAGCAATAGAAAACAACTTTCCTCTTTCGCTGGTCCGTTTTGGACATTGCTCATATTTTCGTGATTTCAAATGGGACAGATGATATCAAGCCTGACATTTCAGCAAGAGAATATGATAACAGATGAGCCTATGGTTGATCTGTTAACATACTTGAACAACATGCTGGATCAGGCTGCAGCTAATGCAAGACTCCCTTCCGGACAGAACCCATTAGAACAGCTTGTCCTGATTATAGCCGACGGCCGGTTCCATGAAAAGGTACTCCCAAGCATTTGATTGCTTTTATTAGTCTATAATTGACTTGGTCCATTGGTAAAAAACTTTAGTGGCAAAGAATGTCTTGGTTAGTTTTGCTCGAGACTAATTGTTGAGAATGGTGTGCGTTGAAATTCTGTCACCAAGACCACTGGGTTCAATATAATTTCTGTCTTGCTCCTTGATGAATCTCTTCTAATGTATGATAATCATCAGGGAAAGTTGAAGCATTATGTACGAGACATGCTAAACAAAAAGCGCATGGTGGCATTTCTACTCTTGGATAGTCCTCAGGAGTCCATTATGGACCTCGTGGTACATTCACTTCCTCGTCGAGCACTTTACTACATTGATTCAAATCGAGTCACAAGGAGCTAAAAGCCCTTGTTATTTTTTTTCATTTTGCTCAACTTCCAAATCAATTTGCTATTCTTCAGGATGCTTCATTCCGAGGTGGAACCATGCAGTTCTCTAAGTACATGGATTCCTTCCCGTTCCCGTACTATGTCGTCTTAAGGGACATCGAAGCACTTCCACGAACGCTTGCTGATTTGTTGCGACAGGTAAATTTTTTTCCCTTTCAAGCATAAATCAGATGACACAGTTGGTTGAGTCCGAATCCGCTGTCTACCTCTTTCAACTGATGCAAACTTTTGTATCTTGGCTGGCTTGCAGTGGTTCGAGCTTATGCAATCTTCAAGGGGCTAATCAAAGCTGATCGAGGGATGCGATTTTTATGTATAGGCGATGGAAATTTACCTCCTACGAGTGGTAGGAAGAGATTGCTTACATTATGAGTTGTTTTGAGTATCGGTATAGATTCCGAGAGGCTCATGTCCTCTCAACCAGGCGGGAATGTAAATAGAAATGAGGCTTCTAGATTAGAACAGAATGACAATGTAAAGTAACATATCGTTTGAAGTTATACTACTGTTCATATTTAGTTCAGTATACAATGTCATTTTTTCATTGTCTTACGGGTTTTGTTTCTTTCTTTCTTTTTCTTTTTTTCCCTTTGAAGTTGTCAAAATAATAATAATAATAATATGAAACTCACAGGGGGCAAATCTTTTGTTCACGATGCACCATGTGATAACGTAAAAAAAATCAAAATATATCTACGTTGTTTCAAGTGATCTAATTAAAGATACTGTCTGTGGTTATCGAAATAGCTAACAACGATAACTATCTCCATTTTTTCTTATGTAAAATATCTTATCTTGTATGAAAATATACTATCATTATATTTTAAGCGAACCATAACGTTGCTTTTATGGATTTTTCATCGTATATATCAAATCCTACGAACATAAAAGTGGAAGCAGAATTTGGATCAGTGGAAGCAAGAGAAGGTGGAGACTAGCAACAATGGTGATGTCAAGAAGAGTGAACACGAAGACATCCAAGAAGAATGCCGGCGGCACGAACGCTGGATCAAAGGGTGGCCACAAGAAAGCTTCCACGAAGCCTTCGATCTCCAATGGATCCGATCATGTCGGAGGTCCTCGCATCTCATCTTGCTGGTGACCTTTTGTTTCGATATTAATATTGTGTTCCGTGAGAAGACTATAAACCACCAAGTATATATCTAAGACTTGATAACGATATGAAATGCCTTTTCGGTCTAATGCCATGTATTTGACAGTTCACTACAGCGAGGAAGAGATACTTCTGAGACGATTCGACATGAACATGACATATGGACCATGTAGCGGGATGAGCAGGCTAGCAAGATGGGAACGTGCTCATCATATGGGGCTTAGTCCTCCTAGAGAAGTCGAGGAACTGTTGAAGTCGGGAAAAACCAACGCAGGATGCTTGTGGAACGGATAATGAATTAGCGGAAAGCCATCTAGCTTGCTATCAGTTCAGCCTTTTGCTGTGCTTGCTTTGATTTTACTGTCCTGCCGGGGAGAAGTTGATTGTACAGATTGTTTACGAGTTAGTTATCATCATATAGCATTTCATTTTACTAGGTTAGTTTTGATGGATACAGTTGCACCTGGTTTTCGGTATCGTAAAAGCGGACTGATGTAAAATAATGTTCGTTCTTTGGCTAATTTATACCAAACACAAACTACACATTTTGATATGTTGATCTATATGTTTCGTCCACTCTTCATATTGATCAACTCACATAATCGCATGCATCAAATACGGGATTATGGAGAAAATATCCTTATAACAAGATGATGTAAACAATCTTCTTACTATTTTTACATAAAAACTATTGATATAAGTTGAATCATTAATCTCAAAAAAATTTTAAAAAATATTCTTTATCATTGAATTAATCTTCGTCAACATAAAAAGGTGTGTTTGTTTCAGATAGATGGGATAAATTCTTTATCCCATCATTGAATGGGTGGGATAGGACTAATAATCATCCTCTTATCCCTTATTCCATGTTTGTTTCGATTTTTTATAATTTAAAAAGATGAGACTAATAGTCACACATAATTAACTTAATCCTTCATATAAAGAACTACTGGGTGGGAGAGGGGGTGAGATAATTAATTCCGAGACTAATTATCCCATGAGATAAATAATTTGTTTAGAAAATAATCATGTTTAATCTTATCTTTGTTTTACACATTTGAACTCTGGATTATATTAATTAGTCCTATCCCAATAATTACAAACAAACCCAACAATAAATATTAAATTACATTGAACTAAAATTTATAAAATTATTAATTTTAAAATTCATAATCTTATTTTATCCTACCCTCAAACGACTCGCACCAAAATAATCACCGACACCAAAGTATTTTATCTGGACACAATTTCCGCACGCTTTTCCCCACTTTCCTCTACCGAACATTCACACAGCATAACCTTTCTGTGTTAGATGATTTGTCGTGCAATCCATCTCATCCCTCTTCAGTTTGCGTCTATCCTCGGTGCTCTCAGCTCACTTTCCTCCATACCCTTTCAAATTCGCCTATAAAACACGATCTGGGTTTGCCAAAGAACCTCAATTTCTGATATATAGAGAGATGAGCATGGTGGGGTTGCTTTGTCCTGCTCAACCCACTTCAAGATATGGTCTTTTCACGAACCCAGAGCTGCCCATTTCATTTTCTTGCAAGAACAATAGTCAATTCATCAGGGTTTCTGGGTCAACGAGGAAGGGGAAGGTGTATGGTCAAAGCTCCCTCAAGGTATTGGATGATGATGTTGTCTGATTCTGATGCTCTTATATCTATTCAATTATGCTTTTTGTGAGAAACCCATACGAAGAATTCAGTTTTTGACAATTGTATATTTTATTGATCGCGAGTATTTTCGAGTATTCATCAGGGTTTCTGGCTAGATAATGTTGATTTTTTTCCATTCGTGGATATGTTATTGGATTGTGATTTGTAGGTAGTATGCGCGGACTATCCAAGGCCTGAGCTTGAGAGTACAGTTAACTTTGTGGAGGCTGCTTGCTTGTCTTCGAAATTCAGAGATTCTCCGCGGCCGATAAAGCCTTTAGAAGTTGTGATTGCTGGTGCAGGTGATTCATCTCTTCTGTTTTCTTGTATTTTGGTTAAAATGTGCTTATGCTGCCTTGGCAATTGTAATCGAGGCTTTTTCTATAGCTGTAGTTTGTTAAATGATTTTATTGAATTTTTCTTTGTATTTTATAGTTATTAGCTATTTTCTGTAGCTGTAGTTCTTAGTTCATAATGGTTTGTGAATGTGATGTCATGTTTTCGAAGTTCTGTTGAAACTTCACTGCTGCCCAACCTTTTACTATCATGAAATTTATCGGATCTTGACTTATTCACTATCATTTTGCCATGATATCACAGCATATTTTGTTGAACTCGATTTTCAGATCATGCAGTGCTAAAATTCTTCACATGCTACATTGTAAGCGAAATCGCCTTCAATCATGTCTATTTTCTTAAGTACTGGTAGAATGGGACCTGCAGGTTTGGCTGGTCTATCTACCGCAAAGTACTTAGCAGATGCTGGTCATAAACCTATACTATTGGAAGCAAGAGATGTTTTAGGCGGAAAGGTCCTTATCCTCTTTCATGTGTATTTCATGACTCCTTGTTGTGTATGAAAGCTATCAATTTATAATATATGTCTTTTGTTGAACTAGGTCCTTCTGTTGTAGGTAGCAGCATGGAAAGACGAAGAGGGTGACTGGTATGAAACTGGGCTTCATATTTTCTGTGAGTATATTCTGCATAAGGCAATATATTTTCTGCAGAGTTTTTTTTCCCTGTGACTTGGGTCTTGTCCCCAATAATTTCTTTCACCTTCCTTTTCTCACGAATATGTTGAAACTTGAAAGTGTTGAGCGGATTTTTTTATTATTTTTTTAATTTCTCCATCTAATCCTTGGTAAGCTATTGGTTGTTTTTGCTTACAGTTGGGGCTTACCCAAATGTGCAGAACTTATTTGGAGAGCTTGGGATAAATGATCGGTTGCAGTGGAAGGGGCATTCGATGATCTTCGCCATGCCGAACAAGCCAGGGCAGTTCAGCCGGTTCGATTTCCCTGAGGTTTTGCCTGCTCCTCTAAATGGTAAACTCATGTTTGTTAGGCCACCTGACGTAATGAATATCATAGTCAAAAAAGGAAAATAAGAACGAACCAGATTTGTGAAAAAAAAAAAGGTTTTTGCCACCCACCAAAGGTCTAATTCTATAGCCATGCATGTCAATCTGATGTATTTGATGCCCTATTATCATTATTGTAATGTAAAAGATTTAGGTTTTAGCAGTTCCATTTTTACTATGTAAGCATTGTTCTTCGGAAAAACCAAGGGCTTCTTAATGCGTAGTTCCCTAATGTCAAGTCTGTATCCTGACAATTTCATGTGTTCTATCTTTCTATACGAATTCATACTAACATGTTAAACAACTATACGCAGCCAATATGTTCTGTCCTGCACCAGCCCCATATTTTTGTATAAAATTAATGCACCATTTTAAACTATCAAAAACGTGTTATTGAATTGAATTTGTATTCCTTCTAAGTGCACCTGCTTATCCAACTTGTTGTTTCCTTCTTCTATGGTAGTTGCATGCATAGCATTCATATCGCACAGTGGTGCTGTATTTATCCTGATACTAGGTAATCTTGCAGGTATATGGGCCATTCTCAGAAACAATGAAATGTTGTCATGGCCGGAGAAGATCAAGTTTGCTATTGGCCTCTTGCCTGCCATACTTGGTGGACAGGCTTATGTTGAGGCTCAGGATGGGCTAACGGTCCAAGAGTGGATGAGGAAACAGGTGAGGCCATCACCGTTATCACGGTTTGGTCTTTGAGATCATCCTTCAGATAATCTGAATTCAAAATTTTCCTACTTGTTTTGCCTTTAGATGAAAAGCTGAGACCTATGTTTTCTTTTTAATGTACTTATAGGGTGTACCTGATCGTGTGACTGATGAGGTATTCATAGCCATGTCAAAGGCACTAAATTTCATCAATCCAGATGAACTTTCCATGCAGTGTATATTGATTGCGTTAAACCGATTTCTTCAGGTGATTGCTTTGTGCATCGATTTTCTTGTCAAATGTTTCTTGTGGCCTATAAATGCTAACAGGATGTCTCTGTCACAGACTCACAATGAAGGGTTTGACTTCATTTCACGGCTTACTAACCCGTAACTGTAAAATCAACAGGAAAAACATGGTTCTAAAATGGCTTTTCTAGACGGTAATCCTCCAGAGAGACTCTGTTTGCCAATTGTCGACCATGTCAAGTCATTGGGTGGTGAAGTTCGGCTTAATGCTCGAGTACAGAAGATTGAGCTAAACAAGGATGATTCTGTCAATAGCTTTCTGCTCACTGATGGTAGTATCATCAGAGGAGATGCCTATGTCTTTGCAACTCCTGGTATGCTTTGGTCCATTTTGGTTGATAGGTTTTGCACTATAAATATCAAGATTTTTATGGAATTTACATTAATATTAGTGGACGGATGTCATAAGCTCACCTAAAACCACTTGTTTTCCTGCTTGCTCTTTGCAGTGGATATCTTGAAGTTGCTTCTACCCGAGAGCTGGAAAGATATGCCTTACTTCAAGAAGCTGGACAAACTAGTTGGTGTTCCAGTTATTAATGTGCATATATGGTCAGTCATCATGTTTTCTCCACCTTCCAAGATATGCCAGTAGACTGTTAGTCTCCTTGCGGCGTATGAATCCTATATACTATATGTTTTTCTGTCATAGTGTGATTTAGGATTTATATGGGTGTGGAGTTGACAATCTTTGACATGATAGTATCATAGTTCTTCAGATTACATAGTTTTGCAAAGCACCGATTTCCACATCTGAAATCTGGAATTCAGTCTACTGATCAAGGTTTTGTTTGCAGTTCATATATGGTATTCATTGTGTCAGTTCTTGTGTCAATGGGACCAATGGCTGGACTTCCTTCAAATTTCATGACTTCATAAAGGCAGTTATTAAACTTTTGATTTGGATAATTTTATTGCAGGTTTGACAGGAAATTGAGAAATACATTTGATCAACTACTTTTCAGCAGGTCCCGCTCAAATTCTAAATGCATATGATTCCGATATCCTTTGGATAGCCAATACTTGGTTGACTTGCGTCTTCAAACATTCATGATGTTGCGTCAAACAATAATATAAAATCCTCAGTTTTCTGACATAACTTTGGTATTGCTCTTTGCAGAAGTTCTCTCTTGAGTGTTTATGCTGATATGTCTTTGACGTGTAAGGTAAAGGAATAACTGCTTTCATGGCTTCCGCACTTGTGGTCATCGTGTTCCTTTAGATGTAGAAATAATGTGAACCTTGTAGTAGGAGCTGATCTAGAAGAAGCAAATGGGTCGAAACAAATTTTATGAGTTTGATCTCTCTTGGTTTTCTGAAATTATACAAAGCCTAAGCATGTTATGTTTTTGTTGAATGAAAAATATTACATATGTTGATTTTGCTCAACTTCTGCAGGAATATTACGATCCAAATCGTTCTATGCTGGAATTAGTTTTTGCTCCTGCAGAAGAGTGGATCTCTCGAAGAGATGCTGATATAATTGACGCTACGATGAACGAGCTTGCAAAGCTTTTCCCGGATGAAATAGCAGCTGATCAGAGCAAAGCAAAAATCCTAAAGTACCATGTTGTTAAAACACCAAGGTTAGAGCTGACCGAATTAGAATATGCAGATTTCCGTGATATAGAACTACTTGGAACCATATATGCAATCAATAGTTTAGGGCACAGATGAGGAAGTCACTATTTCGAGATCATCTTTGTATAAAAACATACATGTAACTTATTCTTCATCTGGGTCTAGCATTGTTTCTCTGGATTTAGCCCCGCCATCCCTGGACACTTGTTTGATCTGTTGATTTCTATTTTTTGAAGGTCGGTGTACAAAACAGTTCCAGACTGTGAACCTTGTCGTCCGTTACAGAAGTCGCCCGTGGAAGGTTTCTATTTAGCTGGTGACTACACGAAGCAGAAATACTTGGCTTCTATGGAAGGTGCCGTTCTTTCTGGAAAGCTTTGTGCTCTGGCTATTGTAAAGGTGAGAATTCCAACCACTTGAATAAGAGCTCAATATCGTCAATTGCACACTAATAGGTAATTGGGTGGCATATCGAAATATTCTGGTTTCAAAAATGTTAGGAAGCAGAAGGTACTGTCTGGTTCCTTCTCTTTGGCTGTGCTTTTACTTGGGAGTCGTAGACTTGTTGCAGTTGACTGTGTTCTAGTGAGTTTCCAGCAGCTGTCGTGAAAATTTTTGATCCAGTGTGAATCTGGTTGTAGGACAGTTCATAGGTAGAGAAGTTTGCTATAGCACTTATGATTCAGATGATGTCAGGGGCCTTAGATCATACGAGTAATTCTTTGTGCTCGCTATCTTCCTGACGATTTTCTATTCTTTAGTTCGTGCATTTGCTAAACATGATTTTGCTGCTTGGATGTTGATCTAGGATTATGAGTCACTACTTGCTCAAGAACGAAGAGAATTGGCAATGACTAGCACGCCCTAAACTTCGAACGGAACCCTTGTATTGACACAATCGTTATGGAAAGATAGTTCCTGGAAGTTGATTCATTCTTTGGATCCATAGTGACCCAACATCGCAAGAGCTTGCAGAGTCCTTGGGAGCGCTCATGGTTTCATTCTCTTCACCAGAAGAATGTACACCATTATACCTGCATGTTAAGAGTGTATCGATATAGTTGATGCCTTGATCGTGTCAGCCAGACAGTGGAGTATATGTTATACATTTGATAGCGAATTTCATTTCTTCTGGATCAGTGAAGTCTGAGTTATAAATTTTCTGCTTGAATATTACTACAATGCGTCGATGCGTATGCTAGGAATGCAACGGTTTATAACACTTTCAAATGTACACCTTGGACATCCATTTTAGGGGAAAAAAATCATCACCGAGGAGAATCATATTACACTGAAAGCCATGTGAAATCCAACACTAATCGTGTTTCCTTGCCTGTTGAAATCACCAGCCAACTGCACACCACAATATGACTAGCGACAGAAAGAAAAGGAATATAGAAAAATTGAAAGGCGAACCTAAACTTAATCGTCAAGACAAACTCTCATTATTACGAAATCATAATACAATGACAGTTGGACATTTCCAGGGAAATATTTGAAAACGGAGGTCAGCTGCGAGAAGCTGTAACAGGTTTATTGTCCCCTGAACACCCAAATCCTCTCAACAGAGCAGATGAAGGAGCGACTGCGACAACTGGAGCTTCATGGAGTTCAGCAGCTTCTCACCGGAAACATTTTTTGTTGTACAACAATCGCTGTAAGAACCACAGCCAACACTGTGTTCCATCTTCAGAACTCCCGACCTTTGTATGGAAGCTCCTGGAGACATTACAAGTGAAGTAAGATACAGGCGACTGCATGAGACAACTTGACTGTAATCCCACCAGCCTTTAGTGAAGTGTTCTGGTGAAAATGGAATAACGACAAAAAACCAAGGTAAATAGCGTAGGACGTGGCGACATATAAGAGCAGCTTCAGTTAAGGAGAATATTAAAAAAAACTTTAATGTTAGGTTCGGCTATTACTCCTCTTAAAACCTGAACTCGATTTTCTAGTCAACAATGACATTTATTTTCATTTAAAGTATCATACTCAAAGTTGTCTGTTCTTATTCTTAGGACATCATGGTCCTGATAACACTTGGTATGGGTGAAGGAGGCATGGAATGGAATAGTGTATCCGACCAGAATGGATAAAATCATGTTTGGTTGCTCCATTCCGACGGAATACATATTTCTGCCCGGAATCGGATTCCATTCCTTAGGTCCATTTTGATTCTGACCTTCGGAGGATGGATTCGTCCTTTCCGCCCGGAATCGGATTCCATTCCTTAGGTCCATTTTGATTCCGGCCTTAAGAGGATGGATTCGTTCATTCCAACCGGAATGGAATATTGATTTTTTTTTTAAAAAAAATATCTTTTACTTTTAGTTTAGGTAGTGAATAATTAAATTAGTTAGTCAAAAATCATTAAAAAAATTAATTGAATTGAATTATAGCTTGTTTAAATAAAAGGTATGTTTTTTAAATTAATATTTTTGTAGATATTATTATTTAAATAATGTATATTATTTTTTATTAAATTAAGTGCACTTAAAATTCATTTTTAATTATGTTCACAAATAAAACATTTTGTTTCCACTGTACCAACCAAACAGCTTAGATATAATGAAACAACACATTCTAATCCGACCTTCAGGGACGATGATTTACTTACTGTAGGATAGCCTTGCATGTACATGACTTGTCTTGGGTGACCGATTATCATGGGTTGCCCGTACTGCAACAAAAAAGGAAGGAGACAATTACTTCAGTTCATGTCCTCACAACACAAGTGAGTTAATGACTTGAATCAATAGCATCAATAACAGCTACACATGGCATACAACCACATAGAATGCCACAGAAACAAGAAAGACAGGAAACCATCATATGGTTATTGCCACCGAGAAAGCAGAATGAAATTCAAAGAGCCAACTTTTCAAGCATTGGCAATCAACAAAACTTTCCGAAAACCTATCAAGCAGCTACAAATAGTAGGTAAAACCCAGCTTCAAAAACCATTATGCAGTGCCAATGTGTCATTCAGGCACAATAACATTACAAAATCAAGAGGTGAAGTTCATTCTATGAGTGTGCTATCAGGTAGCGATCATGAACGGAAAAAATTCAACCGACCAACTTTAAGATTAGATAATGTTCACATCGAACTGTAGTATGTAATTTATACCCAAAAAAATAAAAATAAAATAAAAAATAATTAGTATGTTACCTGAGGTCCATTGGATGGAAAATACGCTTGTGGCGATTGCATCATTGCAGCTTGTGGATTAAATATTACATGCTGAGGGGGAACAAATGAAGGTCCCACCTGGCAAAAATGATTACCCTTGAATGAGGGAAAAGAGGCTTCCGAGCAACGAAGAAGCAAATGAGTTATGAGGCAGTTCTATGAGCACAATTTTCAGCCATCATAGCTGAGGCAACTATTATCTATCTTCATATCGTAAGAGCAAAATCCAACATTGCCAAACAAGATCCATGTGAAACATTATGGATTAGATAAGTGTCATCTACACATACTTGAGCTTTACGAACAACGCCAAAAAATTTATAAACCATCATCCATGCCATATGACTTTGCAAGTGTCAAATAAGAATGCATATAGTATATGCGAACAATTATTATTTAGTCTATTGCAGAGGGTTTGTGGTTTTCTTTCTTTTCTTATTCACTTCCTTTTTCCTTTTCAGCCTTCCATTTCCCTTAAGGTTACTGCCAGCTCAGTAATTAAAAAAAACTAGATTGATGCAATCCACATGCCCAAGTGAAAAACTAATCAGCAGATTATAATTTAAGCTAACACATAGTCAGCAGAACTTACCCCAATGCCAATAGGCATGCCAGGCATATGAGGGAGAGACGGGACCCCAGCAGGAAAATAAAAAGAGCCATCCGCTACAGGAGACAGTGGCCTTAATGGAGCTTGAGATGGAACGTAACTCTTGGCATTTGGGTTGAGTTTGAATTCCTGCATAATATATTGAAGATAGAAGTAAAAGTTTTGAGTTTATCCTGCATAATAACTCAAAGTTTTGAGTTTGAATTGTTTGAGAAAATTCAAAGTCATTCATAGATAGGATGCAACGAAGCAAAAGTGAAAAGCGAAAGTGTGTGATTTCATCTATTTCGTCAGATAGATGTTAATCAACTCATGAACCCACCTTAGCATTGGGATTCAGTGTCGATTTCTCCGAAGTAAATGAACCACCTGATGAACTCCGTGATACACCATGGCCTGAAGTGGAAGATACAGAACTGCCAACTTTTCCAGGAGGAGCTTTTGACTGCGATACATCTTGTGCTTTGCTGGAGACAGCAACATCTGAAAGTTCATTAGGAAAACTTGTTTTTTCAGGACTGTTGCTGCGAACATTTGATGGAGTATACGTTGTTGCATCGGGAGACAGACCACCACTGTCAAAGCCCTTGTCCTTTGTTTCCAGAGATGTTGGTAAATCTGCATGATATGAGTCTATCATCAGCAACAAGGAACCAGTGGCAATTAGCCTCCGGTAGAAACCACCAAATGCTAATCCGGATTCAAACCCACTATAACCGTTGCAATGTTACTTCATGTGCTTCGAATTGAAAGTCTGTCAAAAGAATGTCATGGACAACAGTGACTTTTCCACTCTTTTTACTCATCATTCATCAAAAAATGGTTCAGATCCTTCAAAAAATTAGATGGATGGATAGGTTATTGAGAAAAAATTGAAAAGTTAAAAATGTTTCTTTTGGATATGTACCACAAGATTCCAGGGTCTTCGGCACAATTAAAATTGAACAGAGGATGAAATGTTGAAAAGCATATGCAGAAGTATTGACCAAAGAGTCTCCAGGGTTTCTCTCTCTTTCTTCATCTACTATAATTTGAACCAAGTGAAAGGAGCAACTTAACCAATGCAAATAAAGGAAAACTTGACCAGCATATACCAGTGATGAAGCATGTGCCAAAGAGAATCTCACCCTCAGTCATAGTTAGTTCTGCATCATCCTTGAACTGCATAAATCAACATGGACATAAAAATTATGTACAGATAACAGCAATCCCTGAATTTCAAAGATGATAGAAAAACAGTTGCTGGATCTTATGACCACAAACTCACCAACTGCGACTTAATGAGCTCTTCGGTCAAAGAATCTTGTTCTGCTTGACTTATGAGGTTTTCTTGTGTCCTGTAGTTTCAAAAAAGGCTTAATGGTTCTGCAGCGTTTATCACTGATTTGAAACATCGTCCATAGATACTAACATCTTACTAACAATATAAAGGTAACAGTAAGGAGAAAACTAACAACATAAAAGACCTGCTTTCTTTTTCCGGAGCATGGACACCCCAAGAACTATTTTCGGATTGCAAAGAGTCGGACCGATATACATCACCGCCGATGTTTAGTTTGGAGGATTTGACTTCATCCTACATAATCCGACAATTGCACATAAAAACATGAAATATACCTTCCATGCAAGATGAAATAAAGGTTCTTAACCAATGAAGTTCGTATACGAAATACAGCTAGTCATTATATATTTCATCCTTCTCCTGTAACCCATCAAGAATCAAAGTGTATACATGTTTAAAATGCTTGCTAACCAATATAATAAATCTGAAATTTCAATGTTTTTAAGAGAGAGAAAAATTCAACACTCGAGGACATTAATGAAAACAGAATTCCTTTTAGAAAAGAAGTATCCAAAAGATGAGCAAACACGGATTACTTGGCCAAAATAGTGGTAAAAAGGCATCCTCCATCTCAGGTAAAGAACCCAGATTTTTTGTAATCGGATTTAATGACAATTTAGAGCGAATCACGGGAACATACCACTGGAAAGGAGCTAGATAACTGTTGGCCATCATCATGGCTTTTCCCCCTGGTAAGCTCAACAAAAGACCTGCTAATAGCAGATCCCGTAGAACTCCCGAAGGTTTCTCCATTGCACGAATTCGATGTGAAATCCTCTTCATCAAAACCATTGTTGTCATAAATCCTTAAAACGGATGAAAACCTTGCTTCTTCATCATCGTCAAAATTACCAAGATGATATAAACCTCTTTCCTGTCACCAAAGCCAAGTAGTAGGAGGATAATACAGAGTAATCACCATAAAGGAGAATACACCAAAGCTAAGGTATGGTAACATAAAAGCACCTCGGCTAAATGCAGGTCATGAGTCTCCTCGCCCTCGATATCTCTGGCTATTCTTAGAGCTTCCTCTTCTAACTCCCTGGTTTGAGGTCCCTTCTCAAGCCTAGTAGTGTAAAGTTCTTCATTGAAAGTACTTTTCACTCCAAACAAAGTCTCATTTACTTTAAATTGATCCCAGGTCCTGGTGGAATTTGGACATACACCATCACAATTAGCAAAAAGAAAAAGATAAAAAAAACTTTAAAAGAAGATTATATAACACTGTCCAAGAAGCCTATCACACGTCAGAAGACGTCAAACAGCTTGAAAACCTAATCCAACTATCTGTGTACAAGGCATGAGCAAATGAAGAATAAGATAGTTACTATAACAACCCGGTCCAAGGTCTATCGAAAATGTTCTCCAACTCCGGACATTGTGAATCCTCCTCATCCGGCACCCAACGTGCCAGCTCCCTCTCAACCTCCACATGGCGTGTACGCGGTATGTTGGAATCCAACATAAGATCCCATTGTTTGTCCGAGCGGAGCTCGTTCGATGCCACATTACTCGTCACAGCCACATCCTACCAGTGTATAGAGAAAGAAAACAAGAACTATTTGTCATGTTTCAGGAATCTACAAGTTAAAGATGGCAAGTCAAATTAATTACATAAACAACAAACGAAACACACACTTCTAACCCTCCAGTAATGATCACAAAGAAAGCATAAGCAACCATGTATTAATACTCCACAGGAAGGAAGTAGACATCATGGCAGGTACCTTGGCAATGACTTGGACAAGTTCATTAGCAGGTATAATTAATGTCCCTGAAGGAGCTCTCACAACTGAACCTGATCCAGCCATACGTCCTTGAGAAGATGCATCTTTTGTTAACCGCGCCATTTTCAAAACTATTCCTGTGAGTTAGGCACACAAACAGAAGTTGCGAAACATGAATCAGTACTTACCCGGGAGAAAAGCCCCACCCTTGGTATCAACAAGTTACAAGGGAAAAAAACAAACAAGTCAACCAGGCATACCAAAATCTTTATCATTGTTCGCGGTGTGGAATATTCCAGAAAATACAGAGCCATTTTTCATCTGAACATCCACTTGATGTCCTATAAGACAAGAAGTTAAATATACTAGCCGATCTCGCGCATGATTTTTGTGGTTAGTGTTTTTGTTGCCGCTTGTGACACCTGTATTAATTCTGAATGGTAAGAAGCCATAAGAATAAGACCAATTACATCACTGAAACGTCATGTCACCTGCTATAGGATTGGCATTAGGTTTCACGGACTGTAACTTGCTGTCTATTCTGGAGCTCATATCCTTTTCAACTCTACCGTAGCTAAAATTATTAGCCAAGGTCCTCGACTGCACAGCTTGGTGCAGGTTCATCCTGTTCAGCAGCTTCAATCCCCGCTGCAAAAACTAAATCCCTACTCAAAGATTCTTTCGCAGCAAAAGGAACACAACAGGAAAAAAAATCACAATCAAAACAATGAATATCAAAATAGTTTTCAATTTTAAAACATTGACCACAAACTAACCGCAAATTGTTCATCATGCAACACGAACTAACGACAATTGTTCACCCTAAAGAAAAAAACCCCAAGTCATCAAGCAACGGCTTCAAATTACTGCTGAACAATCTCCAAAGCATCTCACTTGAACCAATCTACAGCTGACCGAAGCACGCATATCGCTCTACTCAACTGAACATTATATCTGCATATCATCAACACCTTCAGCACATTCCATAGTTAGCTTCAACATAATCATCTTCCAATTACACTTACGAACTTCGCAAGCTAAGCATCTTCATTCCATTCAACACCAACCAAATCTTTAACCTTTACATCCCCAGCTTCCACTTATGAATGTCGGTAGCTAAAAGCTTGATAACAACAAAGCTCCCACTAAACCTAAAATTTGCACCCCACAAGCAAGACCCCTAATACAAATCCACCAAATTCAATACTTAATCAAAAACACCACAAGTTTGACAATAAAAATATTAAAAGATCACACTTTTCCCCAAACCCAAGAAAACCCAGAAGAGAGACACCAATTCCCAATCAACCCCACAAAACCCTAGATTCAAATCAACCAAATACCCACCAAATAACTCCTCAAACCACACCAAATCAATAAATAACACGATGCACCGGGACCGAATCACCGATCTTTGACAAATTTGGGGGCGAACAAATTACCAGTTGTTGTAAATCAATGGATTTGCGAAGCTGGGTCGTGAACCTTTTCTTCGAAATCGATGATTCTTGGAACGATGAGATCGATACGAGGAGAGTAGAGGTGATTTGTGTTGGAAATTTCGGAGATCGGAGGCAGTTGTCGCGTGGCCGGAATTTCGACGAGAAAATTGAAAAAGCGGTTCGTGTTGTTGCATAGCCAGGGTGAACAAAAAGTTTCCAAAATTACCGGACCGGTTCCATACGGGAAGAAATCGGATCGAACCAAATTCATATCGGTTGATTTCGATCGATATGAAAATAGTCAAACTTAGTCGATATATTACGGACACGTTTAAGATACAAGAGTGATTTTTTTTATCAAATCAGATATTTTTTTCCACATGTCAATTTGTATATCTACATAAAAAATAATTCATTTATGAATACTAATGTTAATATATATATGAAACAATGATTTTTGAATCTATTTTTTATATATTATTTTCTCACGTTAAATATCCATGATTAATTTTTTATTTCATTGAAAGTTACATTTGTCTTACGTCAAAGATTTTATGGAACTTATGATATATCCATTTATGAGATGTATAGATAAAATGATTTTTAATTTGTTTGTTTTCACTCTTTCTAGGTTTGTCTTTTATTTTTTCGCTAAAGCATGGGTGTTGCATCTTGTATTTCCTGGAAATATTTTTTACTCAAAGCAAGTTTGTAAGATAGTCTTAAATGAAATTAAGATTCTAAAAATATATGAGAACTATGTGTTAAAGTTGGGACGGGATATTTGGTAAGAGACCGGAGGGACGAATTTTGTTAGATAATGAAAAATTTGGGACAGGATGAATTTTGTGAGATATGGAAAAAATTAGGACAAGATGCTCAAATATCGAATCATCACATTCCATACACATCCATATGTATAGCTACAAACCATCCCATCGTATGCACACCCATATGCATAGCTATGACTTAGGATCTGACCATGATATTGATTCAACCGGTTTAACAAGTCGTTTACAACATAGCACATCGCGTTATATATTGCTAACCAAATAATTAAATACTAATATATTTTTGAAATCCGTTACATGATGAAAGATATATTGTTTTACATAGAGAGAATTTTATGATTGGATTTTGGAAATCAACCTAAAATTTGGTATATCACAATATGTATGGTGATTCTACGTTTTCCACATGCGTAGCTGTCATCGCGTTCACGGTTGATAGGCAGATAGCTATGACATCTGTTCTAATATCTTGTACGGTTCCCGGGGGGTAATAGCCTCATAGTTCCATGTTTTCTTACCGAAAATGCGAGTAGTGCACAAAGTTCAAACTTCCAAAGCTCATCTCCATTACATTAACTGGAAATTTCAGCTCCAGGCTGAGTTCATTTTTCGTGATACAAATGCTTAGAGCCACAAATACAAAGAATTTCAAGATAAATATAGAACAAATAGGAACACAAATCATATACTGTTATTCTGCAAGCAGCAGAGCCACATAGCAATGCTGACTTCCCAAGGTCGAATCATATGTACCATAAACGACGCACTTGTTGCTGATAGTATCTCGAGGTTTAAGGCCGATACAGGATACTTGACGCGGATCATAGGCATCCTTTGGTCACAATGGTTGGAACCAACTAGCCACTACAGAACTTGACATGTCTGTATCAAATTGCTCTGGATATAGATGCAATATGGGCTTTGATGTTCAGATCAATTGCTCAACACACATCAAATTCAGCTCGGAATATATCAGCTCTCACCTCCGGATAATGGCACATATAAGATAGATCGCAGTTGCGTGGTTTGTTTCTGGAGCCACCTTCATTCCCTGTTACGAGCTTTTACATCAACAGAACCGCCTAGTGTCTTCAGATGCCAAAAGCTCAATAGGTGTGCATCATCTGAAGTGATCATCACCATTTGAGGTTGATCTTTTCAGACCATTTGAAGATATCAGAATAAACACGGTCACCTCCTCACCACTGTCTCCAGCCGCTATCCTCATCACATCCTCTACCAATGCAAGGTTCCCCATGATGTCAACGTGGGCTCCACGCTGAGTTCCACGGCCTTCTTGAAGGTTGGCCGGAGGAGCATGGCCATACTCCCTGATGTAAGTTTTAATTCCAAAAGGGTTGAATCTGGTTGTTCCACGCCAACCCTTAGCACACATGAACCCAGAGCTCAGAGTAGGGACTGTTTCGTAGTTTTGTAAGCAAAGCTAATTCAAAATCCTGACACTCCACAAACTTGATACTTTCTGTCCTAGTTAATGCACTATTATTACTATACGGAGGGAGTATTAGTTTTTTGCTCTCTTTTTTCTTCTTCTTTCTTTTATTAATATTTTCCTGGATCAAACCATTACATTTACTATTTGGAGTAATAGTGTTTAATCGCATAGAAAATAATCAATCATGAGATCAAACCCGACAGGAGTGATTAAGTTGAGGGAAAAAGCATATTTTCGTCAAACCATAAATAATCTTATTTCTCGTTAGATTATTAATTTTGAAGAAAAAGATTAAGATTAAAATATATTCTTTTATTTTATAAGAATGTGTTTTTATCCCAATCATTTTTTTTTAAATCCAAATGTTTTAGCTACAACAACAACAAAACCCAACTTATCATATCATTGATGGGGTATTAGGATAATGAGATGTACACAATCATTTGCGGTTAGTCATAAATCCACTAAACCCATGAATTAAACCATGATTAGTATTCATTCTGTTACAACAGTTTAACACTATGTATTTATCGAGATAAACTTTGATTGTGTTATATGACTTTTTCAAATGTTTTTTTGCAAAATTTGGTATAAAGCTAATGATAGTTTATATCATGTAGTTTAACTTGTGATGTTGTGCGAGATTTTTTGCATTCTTTATTGATAAAACGAAATTCCTTAAATACGTGTTTAATAATAATAATAATAATCAAATCGTCATAAATTTCTTGGGCCTGTTAGTTGAGTTTTACATAATTAACGACAAATCACATAAAGGTTAGAGGAGGAAAACAAAATACGAGCCTCGAGTGAGGATGATCTCTGTGTCACTTGCAATAATCGCCCACTAAATTTCACGAAGGATCATCTCCATCACAAATTTGGATAAACCAAAATCAAATTTGAAATTCAAGAACGATAACTAAAGCTAGATGTTTAGATATTAAAATCAATAAGATAATCAATGTCATAAAAACTCAATCAGGTTCAATAAATGCTTCAAAAATGAAAAGATTATACTATATTATGATATATTCGATGAAAAAAATGGGTCAATATTTCTATTGATAAATAAGAATGTGAGAGGTTGTAATTACCATAATTTGTGTCGACAGGAGCCTCACAAATTTAAAATATAAATATCACTTTTTAAAATTTAAAATTCCAAAGCAAAATAAATTTCAAAAAATGAATTAATCGGTAAAAATAAACTTGACTGTGGTTGATACAGGTTAATTTTTCCCTTGATAAATAGGGGATTTTCAAAATTATTACACAATATTTTGTTGCAAAGATATGATCGTTGTATATTTTGTCACCTGATATCAATGAAATCATACGTTACCTAATTTGTCGCATTATATGGTTCCTTGCATAATTGCGTGAGAGAGAGAAAAGATTAAATAAATTCGAAAAAGATCATTAGACTTAATTCGAGTAAATTATCTTCATCATAATTAATACGCCACCACAGCACAGCACACCAACATAAATACGAACAATTATGGACAGTATGTGACAGTAACCTCCAATTCCCCTCTCACATTTCTGATCTCAAATCATCGTCACATCTCTCATTTCTCTCTCTTTCTCCAATTCGCCGTGATCTAAGCCCTCTTATTCGCCGACCTACTCACTCATCCCGTCTCTCTCTTCATCTTCCTCGATTTTCGCAATCACACTTCACTTCACTTCACTTTTCCTCGTTCAAATCAAACCAATCTCAATACTTCGATTCTAGTGGATTCTCGATTATTGTGGATTGATGTTGACGTGCATTACTTGTAAGCAGGGCGACGACGCCCGCGGATCTCGGGATCATCGGCGGCGGCGAGGGGAGGAGAAGGAGGATGAGGAGGAGTCGGAGTCGGTGACGACGCCGAGTAGTAGGCAGGCGATCAAGCAGATTACTTCCCAGGTGAGGGAGATCGTGATTATTGTGGTGTGGTGTGGATCGAGTGGTGTGATTGGATTGGGTGTTGATTTGAATTTTGATTATTGAGGTTGTGATTGGTGAAATGGGAAACAGGAAAAATGGTTTTCGGTTTCAGATTCCATTAATTTAGGTCGTATTGGTTGATTTTCAGTATTATAGTTGGAAAGTTGTTTTGGACAATTCAATGTGTAATCATTCTTGAGTCGACGCTAGTAGAAATGGCGGATTTGTGTCCGTTGATCTTGGATAGTTATCATGAAATCATGTAGAATTGATGAAATTTCCGTTGATGAAGAGTGAGTTTTAAGGGAGAGGAAAAACAAAAAAGGACTCTCGCGAGTGTTTCAGGTGATTGGTTATTTCTAATTTTAGTTACGGGATTGTTTGATCGATTAGCGACAGATTTGAAAGAAAAAGGCCATATATGTGGATATAATCAGTATTTTTAGTTTAGTAGTTTGAGTTTCGTTATTGTATTTTTGATTCTATAGGTTGCTTTCTGTTGTAGATCAAGGAGATGGCAGTGAAGGCAACGGGGGCATACAGGAGCTGCAAGCCTTGTGCAGGCGGGGAGGGAAGGACTAATCATTTCAATGTTGCAGATTCGGACACGTCTTCGGTGTCTGGTAGGTATAATCATAATGGGTATAGGAGGACAGGAGGGGCCGTTGTTGGGGCAAATGGGAGGGGGAGGGCTTGGGGAAAGGAAATGGAGGCGAGGCTGAAGGGGATGTCGAGCGGAGAAGCAACACCAGTGTCCATTAGTGGGAGGACGGAGTCGATTGTGTTGGTTGAGGATGAGGAGATGAAGGAGTGGGTTGCTCAGGTTGAGCCTGGGGTGCTGATCACTTTTGTTTCGATCCCACAAGGGGGGAACGAGCTCAAGCGGATCCGGTTTAGGTAACTTGTTTATTTTGTGTTTTTTTATGATTTTCTCCTCTTTGCGTTGTGCATGGATCAGAATTTTTACCTTCATGTGGCATGAATAGATGAAAAAAAAAAGAGAGGATGTTGTTTGTCTGGCTGAGGAAGTTACAGTAGAAGAGTCAAATGTTATATCTCTTGATGTCAACAGAATTTATCATTGATGTCAAGGTGATTACATATGAATTCGGAAAGAGGTTCAAGCTCCAGTTAAGGGACCCCTTAAGCCAAAGCAGTGCACCCTTGAGTCTTAATAGTCTAGTATTGGCAACCGATGTGTGCCTAAAGAGTTAGATTTTTGGTAGATTAATATTACTATTCGTCGCTTTCTAAAGCATTGTGCTAGATTCCTAACGGAATCAGCTAAACATTACGACTGCTACTCATTGCGTGGGCACTATTGGCAAGTCATGCGCTCTAACATGCTTCATGGATCACAATATTTATGAGCTGAACCATTGTAGGGAGTTTAAATGAAGCTCAGTTGTCTCAGTGTAGGAATATACTCCTATCTTGTGTTCTTTGTTATATTCTGTTGACAAAGTGTCATCTGATATTGGTTGAATCTGCATGCCTACACATTTCAAATCTGTTTTCTTTTTTGCAGTCGTGAACTATTCAACAAATTGCAAGCTCAAAGATGGTGGACTGAGAATCATGACAAGGTGATGGAACTCTACAACGTTCAAAGATCATCGGCACTACCGACCCCAGAGCGACCTGGAAATGAGGTGAGGTTTAAGAACTTCCTGTTTCAGTAGGTGTGGTTATCCTTGTTTGTTTAAATGCAAATGGAGTAGTTAATAAAGAACAGATTGCTCAGAATGAATCTAAACGTGTATCACCACCATCATTGGTATCCTTGATACAGGGAAGAAAGGTTGGCCCCATTGATGGTAGCCCTATGACCCCACCATTGAGCAAGGAGAGTTTACATCGAAACCATCATCGATCTACGGGAGTTGGACATTCTTCATTTGATTCATTTGAGCATCAACAGACACAGTCATCTAACCTAAACGTGGATGGACTTGAATCTTCTCCCAAGTTTTCCAACATTAGTGCTGCGAAGACAGATCCATCATCAGTTGAGGCCTCTCCTAGGAGCAGCTCTTCGGGAGAAGCAGATGGCTCAGAGGTGCCTTCTGTCAGCAATGCTAGTGAAGTCGAGACTCAATGGGTTGAACAGGATGAACCTGGAGTCTACATAACCATCAGATTATTGGCCGATGGCACTCGGGAGCTTCGCCGGGTTAGGTTCAGGTGAGATTTTCATGAGATCTTTAAATAGATTGCAGGTCTATTACGTAGATTGCGAATTCTTTGCTAGTTCATAGAACAGATTAATGTTGATCCTGTTTCTGCATTAGAACAATATCGTATTTGCTGATACTTTTTCGACGTTTTCATCTGATGCAGCCGAGAGAGATTTGGAGAAATGCATGCTAGGATGTGGTGGGAAGAAAACAAGGCCAGGATTCAAAAGCAGTACTTGTGATCCTGGGAGCTTTATGAGGATACGACAGGAGAAAATCGATAGTTAGACAGAAATCAACAGCGTGACAAACAACTGAACATACGAAGAGTGTGATGATAGGATTGTGGTATCGACGGGGGCTATTCTTGGGTGTAACGGGGTATTATGCCCACTTTTTATGTGATGTTAAGTCTCATTGTAATGGTGGATCACGGATGCGCAGGTGATGCTTAACTTATGTTACCTATTTGTCCGTTTTCGTTTCGACACAGAAATTAGAACCGGAAAAAATGTGTTGGTTTGTATGTCATGCTTTTATCAAGTAACAACTTCTGACTTTTAGTGGTTTTTAGTTTTGGTACATAACCTAGGAATGGAATTCGTAATATGTTGAATTGTTACTATATCTTCGTGTGTTTGTTGTCTCCTTACAAACTTTGGACCATGAAGATAATTCATTACATAGCAAGGAATTGTGGCAGGGAAAAATGGATGCACTAAGCATTTTGGTTCCAATGGTTATCGATCTGTAATCTACAAGTATATAAGGGATTATTTTTTGTGCAGCAATAGATAGTCAAGAAAGAAAGGGTAAAAAAATTCAATCAAATATGATTAAGTAAAAACATTGAAGGAGATAAAAATTATCATTTTGGTTACAACTCACTTTATAAAGGTAAAATTTCATCAAGTAGAGAAAAAACCACATAATACCGTCTTACATATCATGATTTTTTTTATTTTTAATGTTAATTTACTACATATCACAAACATAACGTTGGCCATTTTGTTATAAAATGATGTTTTTTTGATTTTACAGCATGATCTTCGCTGTTTTTTACTGCCCAAAAGATTTTTCGATATAATAAACGAATGTATGTGAGATTATAGCTTTGTTAGATATTTTATATTTAATCATTTATTTGTATAAGGTGAATCATCATAGTAGTAATCAAGTGGAGTTTATTTAGTGGAGTTTCATGACAATTTTTTTAAAATATTATATTTGATCATCCTGTGATACGAGTCAAATTTCGTCTCAACAAATGTGTTTTTCAAACTATTACATTTAATACGAGACAGAGGGACTACTAATTTTTTCCTATAAAAAAATACAATGTAGGAGTATTTTATTTGAGATAGTATAAATTTAAGGGGAAAATATTTTTTTTTTCGCTAAAAAAAACTCAAGGATTTTACAACGAATGTTATTTTATGTGTTTAGTACACGAGAATTTGTTGAACATAAATTATGTTGAATAATGCATTTGAAAATTTTGTATAAAATATAAAAATGAGATAGTATTAACCTAGATCCTATTGAACAACACAGACAATTTCCCAAAACTTTTTTTTTTTGAATCAAATAATCAAAAGCTCAAATCTCATGGTTCAAATCTAAAAAAATACGAGTACTTTTAAAGCTGATCTTTCATAACTTGACACAATCAAATCTCAAAGAAGAGTTCGATTTAACCTAATTTCAAAACCATCGCCACCATCTCATCTCTCTCTCATCCCCTTTTCACCCCCAAATCAAATGCGCCGAAACCCTAGAAAAAGGCCCCATTCACCCCACTAAAACCCTAGCAATCGATCCCAATCGTCCCTTTAAACCCTAGAAATCTTCGAAATTTGGAGGAATCGGCTCATTCAGGGATTCGATTCCTTCTAGGGTTGATTGAATCGAGAGATAATATGGTGAGTGAAGGGACGCAGAATCTGTCCGCGAGTGATCAGAGAACGATCAGATCGATCAAGGAGGTCGTGAGAAACTACTCCGATTCCGATATTTATGTGGCGCTGAAGGAAGCTAATAACAATGCGGATGAGACTGTGCAGAAGCTTCTCAATCAAGGTATATATTGTCGTTTGGTTTGTTTGTTTTTCGATTGAGGGTTTTGGGATTGTATAATGGGGGTTCAAAGTTAGGGTTTTGTGATGGTTTTAATGGGTGTAATGTTGGGATTGTATGATTGGGGAATTCGCGATGTTGTTTCGAGTGTTATATGTTGAATGGGGGTGTTGTGCCTTGTGGGTTGTGGGAATGTGGACTGTGGACAATGGCATTAGCAGGATTGTGGATACAATGAGAAGCCTTGAATTAGAAATGTGTAATGGCTAGTGTTGCGAAACAAGGTTACGTTTAAAACTTTTAACCTTTGAAGGCTTTGTAATGAAAGTTGTAAAATGTTTTATAATCTATTTAATGGGTGTGGTTGAACGAGGACAAGAGTTCAGATCTTTTAAATTTAGAAGATGCTTAAACCCTTGAAAGTGCTTTCGGTGACCTTGCTCATGATTGCAGCTGACCGTAGGCTTACTCTGTGAGTTTTGTGGGGAAAAGAAGGCTTGAGTGGGAATGGGAGATAGGTTATCATAACTTAACACTTTATTTGTGAATTTTAGGTGGGGAATTTTGAATTACTTTCCTTCTGTAGATCAATGAAAGCGATATCTAAGTATTCAATGTAGCTTTGTTAAGTGTTGCAATATAGACATTACTAAATTAACTGGCATGCCTCTTCCAATGATAACTTGCTTCAATGTGACAATTCCATAGATCTTTTAAAGTTTGTTTTGAGGGACAGTTGATTTGGGATATGAATTTTTTAATATATATAAAAGAGGCCAACCAGAATGTTCAACTATCTCCGGTTTAGCTCCTGGTCTTGAACTCGCATTGCTTGGAGTTTCATGCCTAGCTAAATTAAAATGTTATATTCCCCACAGTACTAGATGCAACAGTAGATGACTTTTATGCATCCAGGACATTGTTTACTTACATAGATGCCGGTTTTTTTTTTTTTCTCACTATTTCTTTGTCTTCTTGACTACTTGTGCTTTCTAATTTTTTTTTCCCTTTTTTTATCTTTCAGAACCTTTCCATGAAGTGAGGAGAAAAAGGTTTAAGAAGATAGAGGTAAATACCCTCAAATTATTATGCTACCCTCTCTTGCTAGTCTATGGACACTGATAACTTATTCAGGTAAACAAAAGAAACAGATACATGGATGAAAGCAAATACCTTTTAGTGAATCTAAAACGATAGTGTCTTAGAGCCCTATTTAACAAAACCTTTTAATTAGACAAAGGCTTGATTTGTTGTTAGGCCTTGAGACTCATATACTTCTTAGAGCTGCAGATCTGTGGATCTGTATATCAACCTGTATCTAGTCAGGTTGCAAATTGTGTATTCTTGTGAATGACCTATATTAGATCTTGATTAGCGCATGTATCATTGTCTCTATCTCGCTTTGGATTGCAGTTTAAGTTGAGAATTTTCACCATTGGACAGTTGAAGTTTAGTTTGCTCATTCAAAATTAATTCTTGTCAATGTAGTAAAATTTGTCATTTTATGATCAGAATACAGGTCACAATGGTTCTGTAGAGACAAAAAAGAGAATCGAGCATACTGGACCTGTAGTAAAATCCCATCCCCCTGACCATAGTATTGGCAATGCCAGAGCGGCTGGATACTCTAGGACTGGTATGCCCTGTACTTTGGCTAGATAGTTAGTGTTGACTTATTTTACTTGGAAAGTGTTGAATAATGATGATTGACATTGTGATGATTTCAATAGATTCTAGGAATGGGCATGAGTTTTGGATTGTCAGAGACAATAGAGTTAATCAGAATGTGGAAAGACGGAAAAATCCTGTAACAATTCCAGGAGGATCTACCGCTGATGCAAGAGTTTCAGCAGATGTTTCTGATAAGAGGTATTGTTACTTGCCGAGTTCAATTTTCACATATTCTTTTCATTTTACCCTGTGGGAGATTTCATGAAATATTTAACCAGGGAGGGCCTTTTGTTTCTTTCTTAGGTGATGGTGCTATGGAAATTCTTTTAGTCTTATTAAAAATCACAATTCTCCTGATCTGGTATATGGACAATGTGGCATATTCATTACTATTTAATGGATGGTTCTTTTTCTTTTTTCTTCCCCTTTGTTTTCACCTTTTCAGTTGTTTATTTGTTCTATCCTGGATTTGTGGGAATGGAATTTGAATGATATACACCTGGTTTTTTGAGCATTCAATTCAAGCTTTAGTTAACGTTTGAATTTCCCACGCTGCTGGAAATTTGGATATGGGATCTTGTTTTTCTGTGAAGTTTTTTCCACTGCAAGTATTTTTGACAAATGCTCTGCTGATTTAGAAAGATCTTGGAAGCTAAGGAGCCCTTAATATGTGCTTTCTTTTTAGTGCCCACATTTTTGCTTTCTGATTGACTACTTTTTCCAAATTCACCATCTTTTCCATTTTGCTATGCTTTTGTCAATAATTTGAGTATATTCGTGAAATCCTTGTTGTTTTTGCTCATTGTAGTGCAATGGAAAACAACCAGAAGCCATATTCTGTACGCAATTCTGGACGTCCTTTTACCAGGGTGAACTATTCTCGGCCTAGGGTTCCCGGTGACCGGAAGACAAATGCTGATAGAAAAGAGTTCTTTGAGGAGAGGAAATCAGGATTTTCTGATTCTGCATCCAACACCAAAAATACGAGGCAGAATGCCCAAAACCCCACTTCTGATGCACCAACGAGCGATCCTGTAGTGAGTGTTACATCCACTTCAGATCCCGTTCATGTTCCCTCCATATCTTCACGAGCACCTGCTACAAGCGCTAAATGGCGTGAAGTTGGTGCAGCGGGCTTTCGTCGACAGTCTTCAGGAAATGGTGTTAAACAATCATCTCGTCCAGGCAGTTCTAATTCAAATGTCATCATAGGAAGTACATCTGCCATGGAATCTTCCAGGGCAGTTATTCATGTCCTGAAGAAAGACCATGCTGGTCATGAAACTGTTTCCAACTCACTAAGGTTCAGTCCTTCAAGTGGAAGAGGTTTCTTGAGCAATAACCATGGCAGACAGTACCAACCTGTTGGTCATCAGAAAGGTATATTTCAGCTTTTTCTCTATGTTCGTTCATGATTGCATATAGGATTCAACCTATGTGAAAAATGTATTCCGTTTACAAATCAGTGGAATGATCTAGTGTAGATCAAATCATCCAAGGCAATCCTTTCTTCTGCCATGGGTGAAAATTCGTGGTCTCATGTTTATTACTGTTCTGAATTTTGTTTATTTTATCGTCCTTTCATTTCAACCTTGGTTTCTTGACAGTAATGCCTACAAGACATGTTAAGCTTCTAAAAGACTAACATTTTAGCTTTAAATTTACAAAGAACTTTTTCATATGCTTCTTTGACTTATCCTAAGTGCATGGGTCACATAACCATATCCACGGTTTTCAAGAGGCCATCCATTAATTGCTTCTATTATCAAGACGAGACCATAGTTAATTACCATTGGGTCATCACTTGATGCTGTTTTAATTATGTTTTTTAATGGTATTTGGTTAAATCTCATCGTCCTGTAATAGCTTTTCATAGTATAAAAAAAGTAAAATTTAGAAAATCAATGAGGCCTTGATCTCTTCAATTTGTGTTTATGCTGTGGGTTCCATTTTCCAGTGGCTTACATTTTTTGTTGTTGCTACGAACTATTATGTGGTCTTCTCTGCTACTTGTTGCATATTTTTATTTACGACTCATGACCGAGTTTTTTGATATAGGTGCTCCCCCAAACAAAGAGTGGAAGCCAAAATCCAAAGACAAACCAAACGAAACAAATCCTGGCGTGATAGGGACTCCAATAAGATCTGCCGTGCCTTCTGTTGACAACTCCAGAAGTTTGGAGTTAGAAGCAACTGAATTGCAAGATCAGCTTTCCCAAGTAAATATCAGTGAGGATCAGAATGTAATTATTGCACACCATATTCGAGTCCTGAAGAATGATTGCTGTCGACTGACCTTTGGGAGCTTTGGTTCGGATTCTGATACTTATGGGAACTTTCTGTCTGAGCCGCAAGTGGTTCGACATGCTGGAGAATCAATGGAGCTTTCCGGAAGGTAGGTTTATTTATTTATTTTGTCCCCCCCCCCCCCCCCCCCCGGTTATGGATCCGTGTAATTTTTATATCTTGAAGAAAAAAGAAGAAAAAGAAAAGGAGATGAGAAGAGACTAGAGAGGAATAAAGCGATTTTCGGTGCATATTATTTATCTGCAATTGTCTTATACTTGTTTTCTTTGCCGTGCTATTTGTTATTCAAACCAAGGAGGAACGCTTTTTGTTTTTAACAATATAGGGGAGGACATGGAAGCAGTTAACTCAGGAATGCCTTCTCTAGAATCTAGTTAACTTTAGCAGCTTATCCCATGACCTATTATCTTTGTTGTATTGTTATAAATTGTCATAGTAAAAGTGAAGTGGTTCATTTTAATGATTTTTTTTGTTGAGTATGGTTCATTTTAATGATTTAATGTCTTGTTATGCACGTGACCAGAATTAAGGTAAGTTTGATTGCTTACCCTGTGAAATTTGTAGGGATGATGTGTCTGCTGGCAACCAGGCAACTGCATTTGAGGAGCAAGTGGGAGGCTCTGATTCTACCACTCCATCTGAAGATCCGTCTGATCATGTGTTGCCTGATATAAATGAGTCTTCAACTGCACCTACTCTTGAGAATTATGATGATTTGGGTTTGGTTCACGAGAACAGTCAAGTGTATGAGAACAGCCAAGATATGAGTGCTCCAGAGCCTCGACAGCTTCAAGATCCTCCCGAATTGCCAAGCTTTTCTGTAAGTAGTTGCATAGATGGATGATCTATATTCTTTCCAAATGTCTTGATTAACTTTCTCTGCTATTCTTCTGCAGCAAGCATACGATCTCCAGACTGGTTATGATATACCGTACTTCAGACATTCCATTGACGAAGCTGTGAGGGGCCATGGTCTTCCATCGCCACAGGAGGTAATATTGATGTGCAAAATCATTTTGAATCGGGCTATTAGCGTATGACCATTCAACTCTTTGTGGGCGGATCCGTAGAAATCACTTCCTCGTGTCATCATATAATAATAAATTCCCTCCACTTGTAACCACTGCTCTTACTAGGTGGCGTGGTATTTGCTGTATCCTTCACCATCTCAAACTTAATTTGCATCGTGTTATTTTTGCAGCAGGTTCTTACATCGCATACAGCCAACATTCCAGCAGCTTCGATGACCATGATGCAACAACAGCCACCCATGACCCAGATGTATTCTCAGGTTCATGTTCCTCATTTCCCTAACGCGATGCCCTACCGTCAGTTCATCTCTCCCATGTACGTTCCACCTATGGGAGTTCCGGGGTATTCCAGTAATCCTGCCTATCCACACCCTTCCAATGGTAGCAGCTACGTCATGATGCCTGGAGGCAGCTCGCAGCTTAACACAAACAGTCTCAAGTATGGGATGCAGCAGTTCAAGCCTGTCCCTTCTGGCAGTCCAACATTTGGAAACTATGCCACCCCAACTGGGTATGCAATGAACAATCCTCGTATGGTTGGTGGAGTGACTAGTATGGAGGATTCTTCACGGATCAAGTACAAGGACGGCAACATGTACCTTCAAAATCCACAGGTGACTTTTCTTTGCCTATATATTGCAGGCATTGATTTTATATATGCTGGCACAGATGAAATGCAAACCTGGTAAAGTTCATTATAGTCGTTTGTTCATTAATCTTGGCTTCTATAATTCCAGGCGGAGACTTCTGAATTGTGGATCCAAACCCCAAGAGGGCTATCCGGGATGCAATCCGCCCCATACTACAATATGCAAGGACAAGCAGCTCATCCGGCGTATCTGCAGTCTCATGCCGGCCATGGCCCTTACAATGCGGCTGCAGTTGCGCATACTTCTCACATGCAATTTCCTGGAATGTACCACCCACAACAGCCTGCTGCTGCCATGACCAACCCCGCCCACCTTGGGGCTGGTCTTCCCTCTGCGGCCCCTGGAGCTCAACCAGGTGCCTTTCAACAGCCTCAGCTCGGACATCTGAATTGGGCGACAAACTTTTGAACTAAAGACAACTTTGATCCACGCCCCGCTATTGTCGGGCATGGATTTAGCTTATAGTTGGAAAATCGGGAAATGGTTTCCTTTGTATGAACCAGATATCTGTGGTTTCCAATTTTTAATGCAGTATGTGGTGTTCATGCTTGTGTTTAAACTCCCGAGTATTGTGTCCACAAGCTTCCAAGGTTAGTGATGCGTTCATGTTCTTTTGGTATAATTTGCATAGTAGCAGAATAGATTACGACCAGAAGTTCTTAATAACAACGCATCTCCCTGAGATATTAAGATCATAATACAGAGAAGCGTAAGTAATTATATAGGTCCTTCAAACATAGCAGTATGTGAGAGACAAACACCATTGGTCAATAGAGTATCATTACAAGAATGTAAAATTGAAGCCCTTTTTGTTCTAATCTCAATGGCCAAGAAGGCAACTCAGACACAGTTCATGCGCGCTTAATGGTGAAAGTACCAAGATTGGACGACTCATTACTCATGTCCTCTCAACTCCATCACCGCCTTTGATTGAAGAAACCTTCAACATCTGGGATTCTCAAGGAAGGATGAAAAATGGACATGCAGCTTCAGACCATGCTTCGATTAGTTTTCATGGTGTGAGTGACGGGGCGTCCAGATTCACAAGTTAGTTTCCAGTCATTGCTCCTTCCTTGGGAACCCAGAATCTGAGGGATGTCACTCTCCATCTATGTTTTCAATGGGGCCTTCTTTTGTCTATCTGATATCCTTGCAGGCTCGTTCGAATGCGACTTGAATCGACCTCTCCCTCCTTCTTCCTTCTCCTGAAAGAACAGAGAATGTGAGTCTATGACCCAACACAGCAGCACCCTCACTTCGGAGAGAGAAATATTCAACATGGTATCGGAAATTACAATCGAGCTCCTGATCGATAGAAGAGAGATGAAAATTCTCTTGATGAAAAACCACCTTTTCCGCCTTCATTTTTAATTCATGAATTACTTTCCTTTTCATGGTCACATGATGAGGGATAACAGGATGAACTCACCTTCTTTTTGACGATTTGAACCACGTCTTCATCTTGCAAAACATGTTGGAGCCCACAATGTTGTGGGTAGTGCCTTGTACTTGTGCCCCATACAAGGCCATATTTGAACTCCTTCACAAGAGTCCTATGTATGTGATTGCAGAAGTCCTCGATACTGCAGCCTCCACGATCCTACGTAACTCCCACGATTAGCAAAATAGAAAAATAAATTGCATGAGAATTGTGTTCAGTCGAAACGAATGCAAATGAAGGTTGGAAGTGAGAATTGCACACATTAGAGAGGACGACAGGCTCGGCAAAATCAGGTTGCTGGCCTTGGGGCTTTGTATATACTCGAACAAGTCCCATCTCCTCCCACATTTTTGCGAGGAGTCTGTCCAGATTAAGCTGTGAACCATCAGAGACAATTACCGAGCAGACCATATCATTTGTAGGGCGCCATACATAAAAAGCAGAATTATTTAACATATCAAGTGAGTGCGAGACTACAGATCACATAAGATCAGACAATAACATCTCTTTTGTTCCCCTATTGGTATAAGTTGTGCCAAAACGTGGTTATATATATCTACCTATAATTTCCACCACCACTAGTATTTGCCGTGCTAAACATTGCCCATCATAAAGTATTCCTAATAACTAAGCGTCAAACTGTAACCTGAAGACTGCTATCGTGAACCTCAAGCATTACATAATAAACTGTATAAGTAGGCAAAAATCATTTGAAGCTAGGAGGGCATGCAAGAACATACCCTCAGATTACAGCTAATGACAACAGAATTAGGCTGCCTTGCTAATTTGTCAACATCGTCAATGCCGATAACATCAATCTTGTTATACACATAAACACATCTTATGTATTTACGGTTGCCTTCAATGACATCAATGAGATCATCAACTGTTGCATCTTCACGAAATAACACCTGTAAAACAACCAGCACCAATGTAAACTATCTTTGAGAGACCTGAAATGAGTAAGTTAATAGGGTGCATAGGAAAAGTTATCATCATTGGATCTAAGTGAGCATGAATATCTTCTCCTTCATTTCGCAACTTAGAATGCATGTAGCGAATATTTAAAGAATTTTTCTTTCTTAACTGAACATAGTGCTACAGTAAGTACCTCTGCGTTGTGAATTTTGTACTCATGAAGAATCTGATAGCAAAGTTTCTCATCAACATGGGTCAACTGAAGGGTGCTGTTGAAAGAAATGCCCCCCGTCTTTTTCTTCTTAAAGTAGATCTGCCAATAAAAAAAGGACCAGGAATTGCCGATTGAAAAATACTACTTTCAGCAAAGGGATAATTATTTCCAGCCATGAGAAGACTATTGAAAATCAAATTAATAAACTAGCCTGAGGAGGTCTCTTGTTCAAACGCAAGCCGACAGCTTCAAGCTCCTTTGTCAATATTTGCCGATGTCCCTCACTCTGAAGCACGTCCCACAAATTTAGCAGATGCTCAGAAACGAAACCGGTTTACAAATTAAGGCACAGAAAAACATGTAAGTGCCAAACTAGAAAGCTCAAATGCAAGGATCTAAGTTCATAAATCTGCCATATGTTCATGATTTCCATTTCTAGAAAAGGGAACACAAACTATGTGCTCCATCCTCAAATGAGGCAACCATAAATTTCAAAGAAAGTTCACACGATGAAGCAGGTAGATATTACACGGGGACACAATACAAATACTCACTTTCGAGGCATCAAGCACCATCAATACAAGGTCAGATGACTTGGCAACAGCAATGACCTGAGAGTAAGCAAACCTTTAAATTATAAATCTATTGACCATGGAATATGATTCTGCGCTGCATTAAAGATACTTATAACAGATACTTATAACGAAGATACTGTGCTCCGTTAAGTACCTGTCTTCCACGCCCCTTGCCCTCAGAAGCACCCTCGATAATTCCAGGAAGATCTAGCAGTTGAATCTTAGTATCATTGTAGTGTATTATCCCAGGAATGCAGGTAAGTGTAGTGAACTCATATGATGCAGCTTCAGAATGTGTTCCAGTAAGCATAGTCAACAGTGTGGACTTGCCAACACTTTAAACAAAAACGAAAAGAAAGCAAATAAGGAATCAAAGAAAGAAGGTTTTCTACACTACAACAGAAGTACAGAAGTAAAGAAGACAAAAGGCAAATTATGAAAGGTTCAACTTGATTCCAAATCATACAAACCTAGGAAAACCAATCAATGCGACACGTCCATGGCCATACTTTGTAACTTCAAAACCATCGCCTCCTCCAGCTGAACCCTGACTTGAGTGATCAGATGGAACCAATATCCGCGAGTGAATATATTAAGTTTTGATTCATAGCGTAAGCATGAGGATTAAGAATTAGGCCTGCCTGCACGTGTCATGATCTATGGAACAATTGCATATAGAATCTGCATCCTAGACATACGCACCAGCGTTCCTCCCTCCAAGTTAGGAGAGAAGCAGCCTTCAGGAGAACGATCTCTGTCCGAAGGTGTTTCTGGGTTTTAGATAAGTGGTCCGGGGAGTCTATATACCTAAGGTAGTCTGACTCGTAAAACCAAGTACGGACACACATAGATTTTACATTTACACTAGAAATATAAGAATGCAATGATCCCCTGTACAATGTTTACCTTTGGGGGCTCCAAGAGCTGTGTTCGAAGTTTTGCTATCTTTGCTTTGAGCTGACCCAGATGATACTCTGCAGAAGCCGCACATGAGTAGATATATAGATTATCCCATAAGAAAAACACTTTGTAGAAAAACTTCGTCAGAGGATTGAGTTAATAAATAAATTGCAGTAACCAAGATGGCAACATGTATTAAACCTGGTAATGAGTGTCCATAAGAAAGCAAAACAAAGAACAAAGCAGAGGATACATGTGAATACAAAGAGCAAGTGAACAAAGGAAAATGCAAGATAGAGACTACAAATGGGATACATTGTCTGGTATCGACAATTATACCATCAATATCCTATATTTCTCATCTCAAGAAATGGCGTAAGTTTTGGGGGGGGGGGGGGGGGGGGAACAACCAACAATAAGAAGGTTATGCATAACACAACCCATACCCCACCATATACAGACCTGTTGCTTTGTTCTTCTGTGTTCGAGCCATTTCGGCTTCAATTTCTTTTATCTTCTCTATGATCCCCATTGTTCCTGAATTTCAGTCAGCTCTTCATGGAAACAAATCGAATATGTAAGCCCTAGCAGCCTTGCTTAGTACCATCAGAACAAAATCAATTCACTCCAAGGAAGAAGTAAAACTCAGAAGTCCAGCCATGCAACAACATATCAAATAATTCGTTTGAAGCGAACTATTTAAAAAAATTACAGAAGACGGGCGCTTCCTCAAACCATGCATTATTATCCCATTCATAACAACATGATATCCTGAATACCGATTCTACGAGCTCATCTACCACCCTTATTCACAAAGCACATAAACAATTAATCCATAAGGACTCTTTCTCTTTGCTTTCCTCATCCCTTATTCACATGCATCCAAAGAAAGCAATAACACAGATTTTTCCCTTCATCATAGACCCTTTCATTCCATAAAAACCAACATCACTCCAAGAAGAATGCGAAACACGCTTACACGCGCTCTCATACACTCGCTAACCAATGAACCAATCACAATTAGAGTTCAATTGCCATTCATCATCACTTTAATACATACCCAATGATGCTCAAGGGTACACAGAACACCATAACAATTAACAACCCCTGTCCACCACACAAACACAAATCTTCAACGCCACAACAGTAGCTAAGGAACAATACAATAAACTGGGCACGAAATTTCCAGAAACCCCATCAAGGAACTTCAATGATTGGATGACCAAACAGAGTCCAACCCATTAGGGCTCAACCAAAATATCAACAGAACAAAAAAAGATAGAGACATACCGATTAAAGGCGCAAAAGGGTATAAGACATTAAGAATTTTTCGTCGATTTTGCAGAGAATTGAGGGTTCAGCTTGTGGAATATAAGGAAGAGAGGGCAAGTGATGAATAAGGGGTGAAGTGAGGAAGAGAGGAGGTTTGGGGTTGCAGTTTGGGCGGGTTTTGGTCAAGAAGGTCCGGTTTACCGGTTGCGTATTACAGATCTTAGGTTTCACGAATATATGTCCTTATAAATTAATAAAATTCTATAACCATGATAAAATAAGAGGATTATATTTTCAAGGAATAATTTGATATTATTAATATTATTTATTTATATTATTTTTTATGATAAAATTGTCTCTTTCTCACAACCAACCTTGACAATATCAATTTATGTCATGGATTTATCAATTTTCAAAAATAAATATGTCCTTCGTTTCATAATAAAAACTTCTTTCTCCCATAAAAAATATAGCGTTACATTATCATGGTATTATTCAATACATATTTTGAGGAGTTTCATAATTCGTCTTAACGACGAAATAAAATTACGTCACTCGTTCAGGATTGAAGTATATATAACCTAAATTATCATTACTCTTTCACGATAATTTAACATAAAATGATGTTTGATCGTCATATAAACGAATCGTAGTTTGAATAACTTTATCGCTGACTTAAACTAACCATAAAAATGCAATGGAGGGCGTACAAACACTTGTATTTTTCGGATTGATTAGGTACAAGAATTTAAGTGAGGGTTGAATTTTGATCATTTTATTTGTTTACTCTTATAAGAGAAGGAAGTGAAAGATGATAAAGGAAAACGATAGTGTGGTGATATGATGTGATATAAAATAAGGATAAAATTATATTTTTGATGACATAACTTTTTCAAATGTGGAAATGTTATAAATATTTTTGGAAAACCCGATTAGGCAAAACGTTACAAAAATTATGAGCCTGAAGGAGTACTTGATATCATATCAATTTATCTCACTATCATTTCTGCTCTTATTTTTTTTCTCTCTCCTTACTCTCACGCAACCAAAAAAGTAATTTAGTCCGTATACACAAAAATAAACACATATATAATTTTTCGTGAAAAATTAATCGTTATGTTTATTATATGACGGAGGAAGTCATAGAATGATCCCCAATTTAGATCATATCCAGAAATAAAAGACAATTCAATGTCTTCATTGTAAACTTAGATGGGTGTTGAACATCTATAATTTTTATTTTATTTTTGAGAAATCAGAACATCTACATAACATTAGAATTGAATAATGAAGTCTGGAACACCTCAAAAAATTGACATACTACTACTCCGTCCTAAAAGAATCACAATCACTTGACGTGATACGATAATTTATATGTGTATTGATTTTTGTTGTAAAGACTAATTGATCATTTGACTTGTGCGAGTAGGAGGAGGGAGAAAAAAAGATTGGGATGGATTGATGTGATATAAAATAAATCATAAGAATATTTTGATATTTTTATATGAAATTTTTTTAATAGAGTAATATTATAATTTAATTAAGACATCATATTTTAATAAGTATTATAATTTTTTTGGGATTATAGAAGTATTTTAAAACTTAGAGTGTGCTTGTGAGTTAGTCTTGGGTGGGAGGCGAAAGGAAAAGGAATGAATGTGGGTGATTTTCCTTTAGATGTCATACTTGCGAGTTTATTCATGGATAGAAAGGAAAGAAATTGAGAGGAAAATGGAAAATGAGGCTCGTTTTCCTTTCAAAGTTTTCCTTCAACAAATGGTAGGAGTTGAAAGAAAAGGAAAATATGGCTTATGATTTTTCTTGAATTCCAACTATACCCTCACTTGTTATTGTTGCTTTGTTTTAAAATCAAGGAAAGTTGAGTAATTTGCTCAAAAAATGTTCCATTCCTTCTCTCTTTTTTTCCCCCTTGTTATCTCACAAACATAATGAAGGAAATCATTTAAGTAAGAGGGAACTGGGTAGGTGGAAACCCTAGACCCCGATGGCGACGCTTCCTGGATGGACGAGGACGGCCCTAGAAAGGTTGAGATCAGGAATGCTTTGACGCAGTGTGATATGGATGAATGGATGAAAATGAAGAATGATGCCGATGATAGAGTGAGTGCATATGTTTGAGAAACGATTATCCCGGGCTGATCGTGTTAAGTAGGAGAGTTCTAGTGATATGAAAGGGTTTCCTGCTGTGGCTGATGAGGATTGTGCTGAGAAGGTTGCTAGGTCGAATGCGGAGATTGCTAGAGGGCCTTCCATGGGTGTGAAACAGCGTGTGCTTAGGAATCGTGATGCTTCGCTGGGGTATAAGCTTTCTTATCAATACCGCAAAGAGGAGTCGTCAATATCCTTTTAGGAGGTTAAGGATTCTCGTCAATATTTGGATAACTCCTTGAGTGGGTATGTGTTAAGGGAACGAATTCCTTATTCTATGATGGAGAGACAATGGCATGATGTGGTTCGTCCTGGCATACATCTCCATAATGAGGGTTATTTCATCTTTCGTTTTGCGGATATGGAGGATAAGGATAAGATCCTGAATAATAGTTGATTTTTCAACTATAGGCGGTTAGTTCTCAAAGAATGGAGTTCTAAAATTTTCTTTGCTGAGGATGTTCATGAAAGGATTCCAGTTTGGATTCATATAAAAAACTATCTGACTGAAATCTCATATTTCTATTTCGAATTTAAACCTTCGTTTCGAAATGAAGGGTTACCTGGAAGAATTACTCGTCATGGTCGGCTGAAATTCTCGAAGTGTCCGCCGTCGATCACCGGCCGGCGGCGTTCGTCATCTTCCACCCACTCCTCCGCCTCTTTTCACCTCGATCTCGCACATGTTCTCCTTCATCATCTCTCATTTCACTCCAAATTCATCTCTGGGTAAATGACGAACTCGACGCGGATATCCCCAGATGTACTCGAAACCCTCTTGTTTCATCCACTGATCGCGATTTTTCGGGGATTATTTGGCATGATCGTGTTGTTTCGCTGGTGGATTTGTGGGTGTTGCATTAGGGTTTGGAAAAATTTTCTGATTGTCGTTTCTATGTGTTTTGGCGTGATTGAAATACTACTTGTCATGGTATATTGGCATGCCTTGTGAGAAAGGGGTTTGAACATGTAAATCATCTCATTCATATGCAAGATGTCTAAGACAAAGGTGACAATCATATAATTCCGTCAAGTAGGAGAATAAGACGTACAATCACATAGTTTGGGATTATTACGTCAGACTATATGATTGAGGGAATGATGGTTTAATATTGAGTTAACTCTTTTTAATATAAATGTTCGTATCTTTATAAAAATATATTGCTCAATTAGTTTAACAACCGCATTCGTCGAAGCTTAGAGTTCTGTGCACGGAATGAGATCCCATGGTTCGTTTCTGCAATTCTTGAGAGGGATTAAAAGGGATGAGAAACGGTTTTTTTTTTTTTTTTGGGAGAGATTATATGAATTTGCCTCCTGTGTTAACTTCTTTGCTAGAGTTTTCTGGTATCTGCCTGTGGACCTATGGTGGCAGAGAGAGGTATCTTCTCGGATCAACTACTGATACTTCAAATGCGAACCAAGTCACTAGGGCTATTTCTGGATGAATCAGCCGGTCAGTGACATGAACGATCGTTACTGTAAAAGAACTAGAGTCTATTGGACATCACTGCAAATGTTATATGTAAAAGAACTAGAGTCTTTGGGTTCTCATAGTTGCATATTCAGAGGACAAAATTTTCACGTTACTGTAGATGTCACAAGCCAAATAGGGAAAAAAATTGGCGACAGAATATTTCTGAGGAATAGAAATGATTGTTCTTTGCATCACATGGGGAGTATATGCAAGGAGAAAGCTTTTGTGCATGATGAACCCTCATTTTTATCTGCATTGCACCTCACAATTTTTGTCTATTTGCTTGTGAATTTTTTTTTACCGCTTTTTGCCCCCTGTTGGTTTCTTTTTGTTGTGGGTTTCACTTCCTGGTGTTGAATGCTCAACATGTGATGGTAAAACAATTATTTGTCCCATTGTATAAGAGGATGGATATCTTTGAAGGGTAGGTTGATGACTATGTGACTTGAACTTAGCAACATGGCCTCATTGAAATGGAATGCTCGATTGTGAAGTAACAAACTGATTGTCGTTAATATTTATCTGTATTTTGACAGCGAAAATGGCGCCAAATGCTACCTAGGGGATGTATATTGCGTTGCATATAGCTATCAGTGTTCGTTTGAGTCCTATATTCGGTTTTAGCCTTTAAGGTTCGTTCGACCGACCCTGTCTCTGGTTCGAGTCCTATGCTGTAGGTGTTTCGATGATTGACGACTTTAAGTAGATGTATGAGTCCACCTTGGGTTTGTGGCATGTTGGAGATGTGTGATCCATCGTTCTCTTGAACTCGGACGATCTTTTTTGGATTAAAGGCGCCTTGTTTTTATACAAAAAGCTACATCAATTTTTCTTCTTTTTAATGTAGTTTACAACTTTTAAAGGTTTGATTTTGTACTGTGGCAAAATCATATTGGGGTTGGGGAACTGTTCCCAGATGCAAAGAATATCAATTGTCTCATGATTCAAACTTTGAAATGATTTTGTCTGTAGTTTATGTGTTACTTTCATAAAGGCGATGTGGCGATTCATTGCTCGTGTTCTTAAACTTGGATTGCCAGTCTTTTTTCTTTTTTTTTTTATCATCACTTTTTGTATGCTTTTTTCCTCTGTTTTCCCCCTCCTTGGATGTTTGATGATCTGCAATTTTACTATGTTATCAACATGAAAGTGCTTGATTGAAGAATATTCTGCTTTTCCTTGTAGGTTCGTCTACGTACTCATGATGCTGGAGAGAACGAGCTTGGAATTCGACTTGCTTCATTCCCTTCTTAGCCGGGTTGATCACCCAGGTAATATTCTAAGATGAGGTGCTTCCATGTCATGCGATGATAATTTTTTATTCTCTATTGGATGCTGTCATCATCGGGTAGTCAAAGTTCTTGATAGTTTTGTACTATCATGCAACATTAGTTGAAATACATGGGCTCTGTTTCATGAGAGTGTCGTATTGCCCAGTATGCATGATTTTGATTCGGGTTTGAGAACTTGTGAAATCGTAAACCTCAAAGAGTCTGCTGAAAATCGACTGTCACGGTCAAGAATAATTTCTGAAAGTAATTGATGTTGAAAGTTATGTTACGGGCCGGTATATTTGGACACGTCAAACTTCAAATAGATGAGTGCAATGCCTCGAGCAAAAATAACAGAGACACACACCCTTGCTTATTTTACAGAAGCTATAGCAAAACGTTGATTAGATACAATTCTACCAATATACATAAGATTATGGTAAGTTAAAACTTTGATCCCGATTGGCATAAGCTTCTACCCAAGTCGACGAATTGGCTAACCCATTCTAAATTCGACGGATCTTCGTTGGAAAAATCGAAGAAGTCATCGACGTTAAAGCTAATGTCGATACTCGAGCCCTCGTCGCTCCTTTTACCACTATCCTCTGCCTTCTCCGTCTTTGTCGTCTCATCTTCCGCTTGATCGCAATGTAAGGTTTCTTCCTTGTGTTTCGTTTTCTTGCTCAAATGAGAATTCCAGTAGTTTTTTATCTCATTATCTGTTCGACCAGGAAGTCTCCCTGCTATCAATGACCACCTACACAATCCTCCACATTCAAGTGAGTTAGCTCGAAATGGCATGTAAATCGTTGTCAATCAATTCCAGAATCGATCCAAATAAAAGAATGATCGTCGTGAGAATGACAACTTTGAGTTGAATGGAAGAGTTGGTTCATCAACATCTTATCGCATTACCTGTTTCCGAGGAGCTTATGAAGCCGGAGGATCAAGTCCTCTTCCTGTTCGGATATATTTCCCCTCTTGATATTCGGCCTCAGGTAATTCATCCATCGCAGCCTACAACTCTTACCACAACGATTCAATCCTGCGAGGAATCGTGAATTTAATCACAGCCTAACAAGATATTCATGTCAAACGAGCCAACTATGATCTCGGGCAAGCCCGCGTTGATTAAGGTATTATCCAATCCTTAACCGATCCCAAGTGCAATCGTGCAAATTGCTAGACTTCTAGGTTGGACAAATTTCGTCCAGCACATTATATACAAAGAAGTCACCCGTCTTCATTGGAGAAACATAATGATAAATTGTCATACGGCACAAATCATATATCAACAACAAACAATCCAGGTATTCTCGTCAGGTGGGTTTGAGAAGACACAACAGTCTTTATCTCAGTTTCAGATTGCAAAGAGTTTACGACTAATGAGTTGAGCAATATAATGATAAGAATAATGTACCTGCTTTGGAGGCAACTTTCTTCCACCTCTTTGGTCCATACACTTCAATGGCTTCAGCCAATCTCTTGTCTTCCTCAGCAGTCCATGCTCCTCTGTTCACACTCTTCTTCATCACCATTCTTTCCCTTTTTGCCCCCACCTCCTCTTCTTTAACTCCCTTCTTCTCTTCAACTCCATCGCAGCTCTCATTTCTCTTGCTCACATTGTCCATTGATGATATTGTTCTTGTCCTAGAAAGAGAAACCCCAAAGTTTTTTGTGAAAAGATCTAGAGAAATGAAATGGGATTTTGAAGAAGATTGGGGATGGGTAGTTATGGTATTTAAACTGAGGTGATTGTGGTGGCTTGACTGGAATGGGACCCATTTTGGATGTGAATGAATATTGAATATCATCTACCCTTCTTGGGGGTGAGTGAGGTGGTGATGGGGAGAAATGAATCGACGAACACATAACAAAATAAAATTTGTGCACCTAGTTGCGTGTGTGTGTGACAAACCACTAATGTTCACTGTTGAGAGTGCAATGTTCCATTGCTTTCAGGATTCCACTATAGAGATATAGAGCTAACTTTGAGGCATGTATGCTTTTGGGACCATTGAGGGTTTTGGTAGGCGACCGGGTGTCGTGATGTTCGGGTTCGGGAGAAATGTAAAAAGGGTGTGAGTCCTGTTAATCTGTCTCGTTTTTTTGTTTGGAGTTCATTATAAGATGTTAATTTTTTTGTTGTCTTGCAATAAGGACAAGGATAACTTCAAGAAAAGTTAGCTAAATGATAAATTGTTTCCCTCCTAAACACTCAGTTTAAAGATTCGTCATCGAAAAACATCAAAAAATAATCTTTTTTTATAAAAATAGAATCAATCCGTATACATTATCCTATCACACAAAAATATCCTTCCTATATCCTGTATTTAACAAGAATATATGGATATGTTTTTTTTTCTTTCTTGCAATAAGGATAACATCACTATGTTTTATTCGTCTTAGATCTTGCACGTTACGAAGAGCGGATTATTGGTGTGCTGTTGGTACTATGATTGGGCAATGAGAGCGTATAAAGCCTGTAACATACCAAAGGAAAAACGAAAAGCTTGTACTAATTGCATGAAAAAGGCAGAGTTAAAAAGCTTAAAAGTTGTAGTAATAGATAACTCATTGTGACATACACCTTTTCTTGGGCATGTAACACTCCATGTCTGACAGTATAGTTATTTTGTACATCACTTTTCTGTGTACTTTGTTTTTCTTAGTTGAACGAGTACATAATTGTAACAATAGCTAGCCATACAAAAGCATATTCAGTTAGAATCGCGTAAAATATTAAGGATAAGTATGGTGGAGTGACGATAAAAGAAAAAATTGGCAGCTTTTGAGGCGGAGGAATATGAGGGAGGAGAAAAAAAAAAAAAAACAATGGCTGCTACAGATAAAGAAACAATGGTCAAGGTGGTAGCATTAAATTTTGGAAAATCAATGTTTTGAGATTTTTTTGCCAATGTTTGAGAAAATGATGCCCATATGCATGGGGTCATTGGACATTGGCTAACATAAGTACGTGTGATGGAATTTACTTTGTTAGAGGAGCATTTGGACCGCTCACGAGGAATAGTCAAGGGCAGCTATATATATATATATATATATATATCCTAATTTGAAATCCAAACTCTATGTGTTTGAAATCGAAACTGATCAAACTAACTTATGAATATTTTGCAGAAAATACGACTTCATCTTGGATATGTTTATCAACCACTAAATCTAGTTAATAAAGATAAATATAGTTTGAACGAAATTAAGTTGGACTTATTTTTGTGACTCTTGTTTTCATTGTGGAAACAAGCAAAAGAGGAAGCCAACAATGCAATATGGAAGACATATAACTTTTTAACAGAAATACAAAAGCAAGTGTAAATCAATATTGTAATGATGTGACTCTCACTCGTATGCTTTTCTTCTCCCTCTCTTTCGTATGCTGAATACATCCGATTGTTGTCACTGCATGCGAAAACTTTTGTTTGTGATTTTTGCACTTCTTGATGGAAAGATATGTACTTGCCTTTTACCACTCTAATAAAAGTGTGGATCATGGAGATGAGTAATTGTGTTAAAGCATAAATAACATTAAAGAAAAGATCTAATGTAAAACTACGTCAATTCCTATTTCTCAGTTTTTTTTAAATATATATTAGATTATTAATTCATACGTTGTACAGTATTATATAATTCAAGAATCAAAGATCTGTTATAAATATTAACTCATAAAATAAAATAAAATACAGTTTTTATATAACATAAATATCAATATAATCAAATGATTAATAATCAATATAAGATATAATTGTTAATTTTGTTATTTAGTAAAATAATTATATTTTTAGTTTTATTATAACGATTGATTATTTTCATCTCAGAAATAATTTATATAAGCTTTTTTTAACTTTTTTCAATAGAGGATCTTTAAAAAAAAAAATTAACATCTAATTTCAACCATTTGTCTCTTAATCAAAGACAGAAATTAATTTAAATTAGATAGAACTACATGAAGTTATCCGATTGTCCTTTAAAGGTTTTAAAACGATGTAAATATCATATCATGCTATATCGTTTGTCGGACTGTTTGCCATCCAGATGATTTATCAGCGGGATGTTTTATATATTTATATATATAATAGATTTTTTTTTGTTAAGTTCTATGGTTCATCTTCATAATACAATTATTGTGCACACATAAGCGTAGGACAGATCCCATGACCCGTTGGAAGCCATCATATGAGCTGCTCGGATTAGTCTTCTTACACACCCAAGAGCAACGAACTTTCAAGAAACTGCTCGTCGGTTCCTTATTCAAACGTGAGTTATACGATGACGAATTGTTGTTGTATTTGTTACATTTGAATCAAGTATACATATAGTCTATATCTTCACATAGATTGTCAACCTAATTAGAGTAGGAAAATATCTTCAATTTCGTTCCAATTAATCAAGTTTTGGGAGCAGGTGAAGTGAAGAATAGAGTGGAAAAGCACTCGGACTTGAGGATACATATAAGGGAAGTCAAAAGTCACCTATTTCAACTATATTATTTGGTGGCGTTTTGGCATCTCCTTGTTTACTTGTAATTTGGACTTGCATGGCTTATAGGATCTTCTCTTTTTCGTGTCACATGAACTCATCATCATACATGCAACTTCACCCTTTCTCTTTTAAATTCCTATAACACAGGTAGAATCATATCGAGACCAAAATCCTAAATCTAGCTCTGACTAGCACACATGTTCGCTTGTTCGGATTAAACCATTATTAACTTTAGTATATACGATAATAATGAGTTAAGAACTATTCAAATATACATGCTTTACAATTTGTTTTTCTTCTATCGATGTGGACTCTATCAAGTTATACATAGCTAGATTGGATGAGACAATGATATGAAACAATGTTTGGTGATTAGAGCACTACAAACGGAAGTTATGGACAAGAGGATCTTGGCTAGAGGACAAGACATGGATTAATTCTTAATCTGTTTTAGGTAAATTATTGAAAGCATTATGTGAACGATTAGTTCAATCAGCACGATTTGTCAGAGACAAGAGCCACGTGTAGCATATATTATGGTGGGGTTTGGCATCATTCACTAACTTAATTGAAATTAAAGTACTCAACGGTTTGGAGCCGAACCAGGAACGACAGGCGGGTGCAGTCCATTCAATCCAACGATTTAGGGATTTTTTTGGGGGATTATTTCATTATTTTTTATAGGTTATTTTTATTAAGTTTTTGTTTAGATTTTATTTTTTATTATTTTTTTTCAAATATTTTTTTTAATTAAAAAGAACCTGGATTGCAACAGCGGATGATCTGGTTCCGGTTTGTTTGAAAAACAAAAAAGTACTCAATGGTTTGATTAGATTTTTTGATCCCAAAACATCCAATAGGACCAATACCACTTATGGCGACTTGGTGGTTGAAACTAATCATACATAAGGCCATTTCTCTCTACATAATCAAATAATATTCCGTATTTTAAACGAAAGCTTTTGTGTCATTATATATGTTTCTTCAGTTAAAATTCATAAATGATTGAGATTTAAATAAAAACAATGAAAGATTGAATTTAAATGATTGATTTTCTAATATTTACCATTAATTCTAGTGTTTGAATTTAATAATTAAATTTTAATCAAACATATATATATGTCATACTACAAATCCATATTTCCCTATGGCTAATGCTTACCTAAACATTTCTCTCTACTTAAAACAAATAATAGGACGACAAATGCTGTAAGGCCCATTAAGCAGTGGGTATGCGTGAAACAAGGGCACGTCTCCATGATAGCCTATTTCAATTTCAAAGCACCTCTAAGGCCCATCAAGTAAATTATGGGCCTTTTTCCAAAACTGGCCCAGACTGTCAAAGTCAAGTTTTCATAAAAGTCTGCCAATCGTTTTCACTGGAGACACTGACACATCAGCAGTAGTCCATTGAAACACTACTCGCGGAGGAGGAAACTTGTGGTCGAGGATAATGATGGTGACTTTGTGATTTAGTTACGTTCTTATCCTCCTCCTTGTGCTTACTCGATTGCATAATATCAACAATCATATTGTTTATTACGTATATTATTTTTTATAAGTAAATAATATGATATGAATTTTATTTCGTTTTAGAATTATGATTTGTATTTTATATTTTTTTTTACATGAATCATTGATAATGTCGTGAATTTTTTCGTCTACATGGACAACCGTTGCCTACGTTATGAAACGAAGGAAGTACAAATTTTAGGAAAATATTGTGTCGGTCGTTTAATTATACTTTATATTTTTCATAATATAAATAATATTTTTTTTATTTAGATCGTCCTAAAATATACATATCATAGTATATTAATATTATTTTCACACAAAAACAAAGAAGAATCCCAATCTAATACAATATATCCGATATCTTCTATTACAAACTATTACAACAAACTCCACTATAATTAAAAAATATTTTCAAATTATTATTTATATTTTAAAGCAAACAGAGTAATAATCAACACCGTACAGAACACGCATAGGATAATAGGGGGAAATATTGTGTAGCACAGGTTCTTGAGGTTTGACTTTGGTTGGTTCCGAAACGGCACTAATTACGAATGATAGCTTATCGAGAACAGCGTAGCCAAACGATGTTTAAAAAAAAAAAAAAAAAAACTGTACAACTTGTGTGCAAACCACATTCCGTATGCGGGATCGACTAAATGTTGAGACATACAACAAAAATGCGCAGTGGTTAATTTTCCCGATCAAGAATAAATATTGCCAAACACTATAAAAACGACGGAGTTGATTTAGTTTTAAATCGTTGTCTTGTAAATTTGAGATCACGAATTCGACATCACGAATTCGACATCACTTTCTAATATAAAGATGTCTTTTACACATCTTACATCTAAAAAAATTATATAAGGTATGTTTTTATTTATTTATTATAAACATGATCAGCTTTTGTTCCCAAACTCGTAGTCTTGTGATATCGGATTTTACTATCACAATCGTCGTTGCTTCTAATGTTAGGAAGATGTCTTTATACTACATTTTAGGTGACTGTTAAGTTTTCTTGGATGATGTCGTTTGACAATAATTAAATACAGTAGGATATATGCCCAGAGCTATACAAGTTGAATTCCTCATTCATAGATATTGATTTATGAGAGAATACTATCCATGAAAAAAAGAAAAAAAATCATGTGGCATTTGTGGTTCTCATGTCACGGCCCCACAGTGCATTGTGGGCCTACCCATGTAGTGATCAAATGGACTCTGTTTCGTGGGCAAGCTGAGATGGGGGCCCAGCCCAACTATCAGAACCATTCTGGTATTTTTCTTTTTCCCTTTTTTTGCGGCCAATGATGACAAGGATTCTTATCGGTTTTCATTGGATGCCACGTCATAAGGAGTGAATTAGTTTATGACTTTATTTTGCTTTTGCGGTTAGATGCTTTGAGGATAAGGGGTGAAGAAATGCACCTGTATGCATGGTTATTTACGAAAATGCCATCAAACCATGTGCAACATTTGTTAAAGATGAAAGGTGTTTAGACATGTGAAAAAGTATGTTAATACAACTAGAGCCTCTAATACAAAAGACATCAAATGAGTTCCATTTGCTTTGTATCTCGTCTCAGAAAATTGACCAAGAGGTATGATAAAGATAAAATGTTAATAGTCAAGAAAATCTAAAAGGACACATTCTCTTTGTGTGCCTATAAAATTCACAACTCCACCATTAATTATGCTTGAATCGTATCTCAAGCATTTTTCTTGATCTATCAAACTGCTACATTGTATTTTGATATTATCTCGTTCCTAAAATTTTTATATGTTTTTATATAATCGATTCGATTCAAATTATTTACAACATGTTTATATTTTTAAAAAAATCTAAATTTATATGAATGTTATTAAAATTATGACACCGAGGAGTACGATCCTGCCATTATTTGGAACCGAGGAGTACGATCCTGCCATTATTTTCCCAATAATGGCCATTTCCTCATTGCCACACCATAATGGCAAAATCGTAATAATCCGGATTCATCATGGCCAATAATGGCAGCCTTCCTTTCCCAATATACCCTTGCCACCTGCTTGTCTCGCTCCCTCCCACACCACTTTCATCAACACCATGACCCAAATTCCGTGCAAAAATGCATTTTGATCAATGAATTCCACACACGCTCTCCAATCCCCTCAAACCCTAAGTCACATCCCATACTCCACCCAAAATGTCTCTGATCTCAACAACAAGAACCAAGATTCGCACTTTAATGACCAATTCAAGAACTGGGTATGTCTCAAAAATCAATCTTGGCATTGCCCAGATGACCCAGAGGCACCCTGCCTCTAATGTGGTGATTGGGCCAAGAGGGTACTCGGCCGCGGCGGCGGAGGCGGCGGAGGAGGAGGTGGGAGGAGGAGGAGGGGTTTGGGTGAAGGATTATGAGGAGTATAGGAGGAGGATGTGTGGTGGGATAACTCATAAGGCTTTGTTGGTTGATGCTGTTGGTACCCTTGTTGTCCCTTCTCAGCCCACTGCCCAGGTTTCCCCTTATAATAATCTCTTCTCACTTTGATTTTTTGACATTATAAATGATGAAGATTCTAAGTTATTGGGAATATAAGTAAGTTTGTTTTGGTACTTATGTGCAAGGGAATAGAGAACAAAGTATGTGTGTCTAAGAATTCATAACCCACAAAGATTTGTAGGTTTAGATATCTGTCAGAGTATTGGTTTTCCATCGGGGTGAGTGTAACGATAGATCATGAGTTTGAATCATGTCAATCCACGTATTTGGCATTTATTTGGAATGCGCCATAATAGAATCCACCATGAATCCTTATGTGGGCATTAATTTTAGAGGTGTGTTGTGATACAAATACTAGTTGGATATCCTTCTATGGCGTGCTTTCGCGTTTGGTAGAGTTGTTCCTCACTTCCTCCGCATGTGCCATATTTTTTCTTCTTAATTTTCTTTTGTTTTGGTCTCATGGATTATATTCAACAAGATGGATGAGGAGTGCGAACCATAAGGTTGACGTTGTTGTATGATAACCATTTTGTTATTATTGTTGTTGTTGGTGGTGGTGGTGGTGTTTACATGTATGTCGCCATGTTTTTAAGTTGTTTTATGTATCTTTGTGCAGATAT
>LIEC01011754.1:306817-365481 GCA_001925005.1 Drosera capensis
GCTCAGGTTTTCCCTTATAATAATCGCCCTCACTTTCTGGCAAAAAAAAAAAAAAAAAAAAATCTCTCTCACTTTAATGTTTTTGCTATTATAATGATGATGAGGATTTATGTATATGTGAGTTGGTTTTTGGTATTTATATGCAAGGGAATAGATAACAAAGTATGTGTGTAAAAGAATTCATAACCCACAAATATTTTTAGGTTTAGATATCGGTCAGAGTTCATATATGTATGCTGCTCTAACAGACGGTTCATAGGAGAGTATCGGTTTTCCACTGGGAGCGAGTGTAATGATAGATCACGAATTTGAATCATGTCAATCCACGTATTTGACATTTATTTGGAATGTCCCATAATAGTATCCACCGTGAATCCTTATGTGGGCATTAATTTGAGAGGTGTGGTGTGATACAAATAATTAGTTGGATCCTTCTATGGCATGCTTTGACGTTTGGTAGAGTTCCTCACTTCCTCCACATGTGCCATATTTTTTCTTCTTAATTTTCTTTGTTTTAGTCTCAAGGACTATATTCAACGAGATGGATGAGGAGTGAGGACCATGAGGTAGAGGTTGTTGTATGATAACCATTGAGTTTTTCATTATTGTTGTTGTTGGTGGTGGTGTTTACATGTATGTCGCCATGTTTTTAAGTTGTTTTATGTATCTTTGTGCAGATATATAGACAGATTGGGGAGAAATATGGAGTGGAATATTCTGAAGACGAGATATTGCAGAGGTATAGGAGAGCTTATGAGCAGCCTTGGGGTCGATCTCGCCTCAGGTTTGGATCCCATCTCTGTTTTCCGTGGATTCTTTCTTGATTTCGAGTTTCGTGTAGATTAGACCATTGATGCTTGCATTTTCCCTTGAGGAGTAACCAAATTTTTCTTTGGTGAAAAATGTGATCATGTTTTGTGTATATATTTTTTTCAGTTCCATCTATCTCGTTGCGTACACCATGTCTTGTGCTTGGAATCAATTACTCCCATGCTATCAATTTTCTAGCTGTACAATGAATCATATCTGTGATGGCTGAAAGTTTTGGAAGTTTCATTTTCAGAATGAAGACTCGCTTTTTATGTTGCGTGTTAGAAGTATTATGTGATGCTTCAGCTGTTTACCTAGATATGCGGTGACTTGATGGTTAGTTTGTCAGGACCGAAATTTAGAATCTAGATGATGTTTTCTTGGACCAAAAATGTGGTTCATATCTTATAAGTGCTTAGTAGGAATTATACAACAGAATAAAGTCTCTAGGTGGTTGCAATTGCATAACCGTGTTGACGTAAGGAAATACGGGCTGTTTAAATACACTCCCCTTTTAAGGTTAGAACCTGGATCATCCCTGGGTTGCAAGTTACGAGATCATCTACAACGGGTATGAATGAGCTCAGGTAAACTACCGAGCTCGTCACAGATTTGTTATCTTTATTAATTCCAAAGAACTCAATTTCTTATAGACTTGTGGTTTTCCTTCCTAAACATTTTGTCCATGTGAGATGATATGTGATTATATGATGAGCATTACCGTGCGTATACAATAAGTCGACATTATAATATGGAGACGTAAACCACGTGTGAGTAGATAGCAAGTTGTGCGTGAGAGATGCTGGGAAAAGGCATTCCTTTCATGCTAATTGTATTTGCTTCAAGCATTACCGTGCCTATACAACAAGTGGAAACTATCTTTCCCTCAGAGAAGAGGAAGTTCCAATCAGTTCTTTCTCTACTCATTAGTTTGCCTAGCAGATTACTCTTTGATTTGGTCTAAACTTTCACTAGCTTCTCCATAAATGAGAGGTATAATAAGTGAGGCAAGCATCATGATACTTATGTTATCCGTGGGAGGAAAGAATTTGCAATGGCTCCTTTTTTCTTGTAGTTAAGCTGATAGGTATCGTCCCTTTATATGTTCTATGAAGCATGGATCAATTTCTATAGCCAAGCTGGGCAACTTTCCATTTCCACTTAATTGTTATAAACGTGGTCTATGAATGATTCCCAAGTTCCAACTTTTCCATGTGTAATGCTTTTTTATTACTTTAAATCGCTCGTGGCAAAAGCCTTTATATGGGTTTGATGCTTGGTACCTATTCTGCATTACGATGTTGCTATAATGGTCTTGACGGTGTTGCAGATTTGATACTGATTAAATTAGGCAATGAGAAATGAACTTAGGCCTATCGTCTAAAAACAACTGCAGCTTCTGCTACATGTAAACAATGAGTGCTATATATAGATTGAATTCTTCAGCGTTGTGAACCTGATTCTTCACACATCCCCCTTTTGATGGATTGGTTTAGATCCTTGTTTCCTGAGATGCTACCATATACTACCTGTTATTAATTATTTGGTCATTTATCCAACCCGATTTTTCTGGAAAATGTAACCCAATGGCAGATTTGGAAACATGGTTTGGGTTCACTGCCAAAGATTTAATCCGAGAGAATCTGGAATTTGCATAGTAGTTTCCTTGCTCGTACACAAGTGAAACTGCTCTAGTGCTCGAGCAAGCTATGCCTTTGTCAATCGTCCTCTCTGTTTGGGCTATTAGGTGTGACAGGCTGTCCTTCCTGGTTAACCAACCTTGTTAAAAGAAAGACGTATTACCGTGTAAAATGGCTCTTTGATCCGAGCTGCGACGGGGTTCATTTAAAATTGTTAACTGACCTGTTATTCGGTGGAGCATTCATGAATGTTTTGAGCGATAAAAGGGCAATCATACTTGCTAATGCTGATCTAGTATTAAAAATTTTCCTCTATGGTCTGCATTTGACCACTTCAATCTTCTGTAAGGATTGTCAGCTGAGCAACTATTCAATGTTGCAGATATGTGGATGATGGAAGACCATTCTGGCAATACATTGTCAGTTCTTCGACAGGTTGTTCTGATGCACAGTACTTTGAAGAGCTATATCACTATTACATGACTGATAAGGTTTCGCATTCTCAAAGCCAGCGTCTCTCGATTCAAGCACCTCAACTTTCTAAGAACAATCGGTTGATATTTGATTGTACCCGTTCTTGTTTTTTTTTTTTTTTTCTTTCTTTCTTTTCGTCCCAAGGCGTGGCACCTTTGTGACCCGGATGCTGGGAGAGTATTCAATGCTTTGAGAAATGCTGGCATCAAGGTGGCTGTCGTATCCAACTTTGATACTAGATTAAGACCACTTCTGCGAGCTTTGGATTGCGAGCACTGGTTTGATGCGGTGGCCGTATCTGCTGAAGTAAGATTGTCTTTCACATTGATGTTATGTGCTTTCCTTGCGGTTGAGGATCATGTCTTGATAATAGATGTTTGTGCTGTTGGTGAGCAGGTATCTGCTGAGAAGCCAAACCCGATAATTTTTCTCAAGGCATGTGAGTTCCTAGGCGTGAAACCGGAAGATGCTGTTCATGTTGGAGATGATCGAAGGAATGATATATGGGGTGCAAGAGATGCTGGCTGTGATGCTTGGCTTTGGGGTAGCGATGTACAGTCTTTCAAGGAGGTATGTAAACTGTGAATAAATGTGCATTTCTTTGTGTGTAGTAACACTATCTTCAAATACATGTTGGGAAAATCTTGATTTAGGTTATCCCGTAAGGCTCATCTTTCAGTTTAAACTATCTCTGCTGCAAACCCAAGATAGGTATCTTAAAGGCTAATTTGCTGCTGCAGATTGCACAAAGAATCGGTGTCCAGATCTGACACATGAAGATGCTATCGCGGGGGCAAATTATGTGGAATATGAACGCTGAGAAAGACCTAGAGTTTGTTCGTTCTAGCGTTATGACATTGTACATATCAACCTGGGTTGATGACGATGTTGTCCTTGTATATAACCTCATAATGTTTCTTGAATCAAAATTTTCTGATAAAAATATGTGTTTCTAACATGAGATCACTTGCTTAAAAGCTTCACATGTGTGGTCTTTCATCACCTGGTTTATGGCGTTTATGCTGTTTTGCTGATGTAGAGCTTTCGGACTGACGTGATCAACCACCTGTTGGAGTCCTTTCATTCGGAATGCCTATTTGTGATGCCTGTTTGGACTGTTCCTTTGTCACGGTATTATGTTGAAAGTTCTAAACTTTAGGGTCGCTCTCAACATAAATCATGATATGGCTGTAATTCTTGCAAGCCGCATTGTGGACAACTAGAAGGATCCATGGGAAAAGGTGCAAGGACGGAACAAGGTTGAATCTCTTGAGAATAATGTTGCGGCATCATGGTAAGGTGTTCATTCTTCTGTCAAAGACTGCTGCTGCTAACTGTATTTAAGCTTTATACTTGTTCAAAAGAAACAAATGATAACATGAAATTTGCACTTATTTGTGGCTTTTAAGGTAATCACTCCTTTTTTGTTTGTCTTCTTATCTCTTATGCATTTCATTGTGATCTATGATGACTGAGTTTGATCCCCGATAAGCCCAATGTGTCTGCATCGGACCTAATCAGTCTCCCCCACTGAAATCTTCAAGTCTTTGAGGACGGATTAGCGTTAAGAACGACATTAGTGATAGGGATAACCTAGGCACCAAAATACTGACAGTGTTGATATGTGTTTCTGATGAAGAAGCTTATACGTATCTGAAGAAATAGCTGCTGGGAAATGCATGCAACGTAAGTATGTAAGTTGTAACGTTTTCTGTAGGGTGCAATGAACTTGATTTATAACACCATGCATTGCTACCCAACAACACCTTTCACGTTTCCCTGAATTGCATGCATTGATTGATTGATTCCACTTCACATCACCTTTCACGTTTCATTTTTCTCCCCTTTCTTCACCTCACATTACAAAACATCACAGCTTGTCAGCCACCACCACCACCAAAGGGAACAATTTTCCGGTGGCCGGAACGCCGGCTAGAATTTCATTTGGTCGACTGGTTTTCACAGGGAACATACGTAATGGTGGCCTTGTCGTCGACTGGTTATTCATTTGGTCGAAAATCAGCAATGGTGATGGCGGTTTTCACGGTGTCCTTGATCACTCTGCCGCTTGTTTTGCCCCCACTTCCTCCTCCGCCGGTGATCCTGTTGTTTGTTCCTGTGGCGCTTTTGGCCCTTGTGTTATCCTTGGCGTTTGTTCCTACCTTTGTTCACCGGTCTTCTGGCTTCGGATCCTCGAATCATGCATGATGATTGTTCCGTGTTTAGTGTTGTTAATATCGGAGGCATGCATGTTAGTCTTTGGTGATCTGATGAACCTTGTTTTTGGTAATTTGGTGTATCAGCTGCTTTATGTATATAAATCTGATGCGAAATCTAGTTGGTTTGAACTGTTGATGATCATCTTGGTAGCTAGTGTACATGTTGTAGACATGCAACAACTTCAATGGTTTTGCGTTTGGTTTCATGGACTAGTGCTTGTGTCAATGTTATATGACGTCCAATACGATGTCAATGGCATAGCTGTACGGTATTTGAAGCGTGAATGATTTTGTTAGATTCATATATTGCTTTGTCCTGTCCTGTTTGGTTTTCATTGGATTGTATTCTTTCTAGAGCAAGTTTAATCGCCTGTCAACCTGATTGTTAGAATTTTGCTCATATTTGCCATTGCATGTAGCGTCTGTGTAATGTCCTTGCCTTGCACAGTGTTTTTTGTCTTTGGCATTGGCTCTACCCATTCTAGATGTTATAGCAACCATATCTTGTAGTAGTATCCCTGTACCGTAAGCATGTTTTTTCGACTTAGTAGTTGGTGTGACGCCAAGATTTGGTGGTTTCGCCTGAACTGTAGTTACTCAACTCATCATGAATGGTTGAATCAGGCGATTAATTCTTCCAATTAGGCCAATTCCGCGGTCTGTCTGTCTAATCTTGCGCGTGAGGGATGGGAACGGTACTGATTTTTGTGACTCGTTGGAGGATTTGATCTGTTGGGTTTTCTGGTGTTTCCTGACGGACCTGAACTAGGCTGTGCATGTTTTGTTTAGATTAATTTTGATGACCTTTAGTTACTCACACTGGTAGGAGTCATTATCTTGATTGCACAAATATCTTGCATTCTGGACGCTGATTCGTTGCAGCAAGAGGTATCTTCCTTCAGTATTGTGCAGGTTTTTTTGTACTATGATAGGAGGTTATAACCCAGTTCGGAGCTACAGCTTCGAGCGAGTCGTCGAGACAAGTAACGCGGTTTTTTCCCTGATATGTCATCATCTCCAGACTGCTGAATTCAAACCCAGGAAAACAACAATCCATGACTTGAGCTTTCGTTTATGCAAAGTTTTGACATAACGCACGCCGGTGCCTTCATTTCAGAACTTTTTTTTATCCCAGTAATCATGCGAGTTCCACTCGTAGTAGTAGCTAGTTTTCTCATGTGTCCATCTTCTACGGTCATCATTCGTTGCGCCGCCATAGAAGATGTTTGAAATTCTAGACACGGCGTGTGGTTGCTTTTCATGCCAAAAAGTGGTCGTCGCCTTTATACCTTAGTGGGTCGAACAAAGTTCAACAGTGTGGTCATTACCATGAAATGATTGGCTTACGCATTGTACTACTTTTGTTAATCCATATGATAAAAATAAAAATAAAAAAATGCTACAATGTAGTGAGGTAACTTTGAATTGAAAGTGTAGATGAATAATATGGTTTTGGACCATATGGTTCTGGTAAAAGAAGGCGACAAACCTCATTGTTGTGGAATTTCTATGTTTTTGGAGCGTAAATTCAATGTCAACAGGTCAATATGATAGCTTCTAACACCACACGGTCTGTGTGAAGTTATTGTTGAGCTAGACTTTCTCGCAATATGATGATCAAAGCGTGTGTGAAACCGACTTTTTTTGTGCAGCTTGGGCCACTCCTCCCATCACAGCCATATGCTCAGAAATTGCAGCAAAATATCAGGGGACATTCATATCTGGATCAATCCTTCTCATGTTCAACAGCTGTATGGGAAGCATCTTTTTTTTCTTTTAATTTTCTCCATTGGTTTTCTGGTCATTCCCATTGATTTCAACCTTAATCACTCGTTTGTAATCTTTGCTAGATCTTTTGAGGTTATCTGATATAGGGATGTGACCGCGCTCGCTTTTAGCATAATCTTATGATTCTTCATGCTAGACTGCCAAAGGCTAGTAGCTAGTTGTACTTGATACCTCCTATACAAATGAAAGGGAATAGCGAAAGGAATAGTGAAATGGAGTGATTAACATCCCTCTTGATAATATATGATCACATCTTTGTTTCTTGTATAACTTTTTCAGATTTTAAAAAAAAAAATGTACTAGTATATTGTACGAAATAGATAAGTACAACAACAACAAAAATTTCTCATAATGTACAGGATCGGAAAAGAATCAAATATATATAATCGATAAACTATAATCCGCATACTATCTCAATGATGTTGTATATTTTACCCCCAAAAAAACATATACGACACACTTAGTACTTTATTTGGGAAATCTAGCTTATTTTTTAAGTGGGGATATAAACAGGGACTTGGGAATAGAGTGTTAGAAAAATTTATAGTAAAAATATACATAATATTATTTTGAGGAGACATGTGAAAGTTGTTCTATGTCAGAATTTTATATTAATTCATCCAAAAATAATAAAATGATTATTTTTTAATATTATTGATTAAATAAATATAATTTATATTTCGTGATAGAGGGAGTATTTAGGTGGCCGGTTTTATTTGTGGAGGAATATATGCAAAGCAATGGTCAACGCGGACTATAGTTAAAAGCGTTGCTTTCATTTTGTTCTTGTTTGATTACCGTTAATGATAAAGTTGACCAGTACTAGTGCTTCATATGGAGCGGAGTTGGTAATCGCATAACCTTTTCGACATTCCAAGCAACAAGTTTGCTTAAAATTAAAAGTCATTCTTGGGAGGACAAGCTCAATTATTGGGACACGTGGTTGGTTGGTTGGTGTTGGAAAAAAAACGTAGTAATTATTATGAATTATAGATTATAAAGTTTATATTTTTAATTTTAAAAATATGTAATTTAATTTATTGAATATATATAGTCAGATTTTAATTATAAAATATACTAAAATTTGATCATATAAATTCAATGACTTAAAACATAAAATTTTCAACTTACAGTATAAAATCGTAAAGATATAATAATTGCATCAATCCCTACACTATCTTTTATAACATATAAGTATTTTCAAAATTATTATTTATATAATTTGTCGAGAAACAAACACCACACAACCACGATATTCATTAGTCAATACATATTGTAATGGATTCTTGACGTTTAAGGGTCGAGTTATTGTCAAGACATAAACATTGATCGATAGAAACCGTCACGGAAATAATAATCATCGTGAGTTATGTCATAGATTAGGTTAGGGATTGTACTAGGATCGAGTATGCTCGTTATGGAGTATAGTTTTGTAGCATTTATACTAATAAAATATGAAATTGATTTTGACTTTCTTGTTCATATGAAATGAATCGGATTCTTATACAAGTACAATTTATAACTTGCTTATGAGAACGATTGTTTAAACGAAGTTACGACATAAACTAAGATATAGATGTGTAGCGGGCATCAAATGTACCTTATTATGCTGCTTCAAATTATCTCGAACTTCAATGGCATTCATAAGTTTATTTTTTAGCCACGAGTATCTTATGTTTTTGACATACCTAAGAACGAAATCCAGCGTAATAATTTTGGACAGATAATATTATTTTTGTTGGTGATATATTTCATCTGTTCTATTCAAATTGTAACGTTACATCATTATTGTATTATTTAACACGTAATTTGAGTTCGATGAACTTCGTTTTTTTTAATATTAAAAAAATTATGATATTGATCCATGATTTAAATTATCATTAATATTTCACGATGATTTCATATAATACAATTTTTTTGATTATTTTACAAACAATTCGTAATACCAACGCTCCATATCAAGAATTTTATCACGAATAAGGATAAAATTATAATTTGACCAGAAACATAGGAGTAATCGATATTCGTGTGCCCGGATCCGACGAGGATGCCGACACGCCCACTAAGGTTAGGGACAAAGTTGACTTCGGCATTTCCAAGTAGGTTACAGTCAACGCTTCACAGTTTCAGAAAAAAACAGCAATGTCGACATTGTGTACACAAGCACCGATTATCATTGAGATTAATTGACTTACCCAATTTCAAGCTCATAAATCGACTTAACCTTATAATTTTTGAAAGTTTTAAAATATCAATTGATTAGCTTAAAAGAACCGATTGATTAAGTGTGTTCAATGTCTCGTGTTACCCGTGTAAAATAATAGTGTTGTTGTGATGCTAATATCGAAATAGGGGAGCAGAATAAAATAAAAGGAAAGTTTTAGGCGTAAATGCAATCATTTATTAATGGTATTCAAAATTATAAATTCAGTCACTTTCTCATCTTAATCTATGTACTAAAGAAATTATCTTAAAAGATTTCCATGGAAAGTAACCATTTACATGCATGCACTATATTCGCGTGTGTATAATATTTATAGATATGATCATGTTTATTCAGAAACAATGGTTCAATATATTTTTTAAATTACAAGACGTGCCATAATAAAAACAATTAAAAATTAATAAACATCCCAAACGCATGAAACCCCTGGTTCTTAACAAAACATCACACTCTGTATACATAGCATTTAATGCGTGATGACCACATTTTTTCTTTTCTTTTGGATTATATTATACTTTCTCCTCCGTTTCAAATTCATCAATTTTTTTTTATCAATTTCAAAATATATGAAAGATTTGTATTTTTTATAATATTTTAATATAAAAATATAAAATCAATCTTATCTGTTACACTATATCAACTAACTTCTCTCATAACTGTTATAACAAATACCACTATTATCAAAAAAAATATTTATTCTTCATCAAAATACACGTAAATTCAACATTCACATCGAGTAAATTTTTTTTAATTATTTCGAGACGGAGAGAGTAGAAACTTTTGAACTTATAAATTAAAAATATTATGGGAATAAACATTTTTCACTAAGATTATTTCCCTAAACAAAATCCCAGAATAACAATCCAATATCTTAACAGACTAAAATGACGACACTAATTACACATCCCCCTCTAATCACTCAATTTGTCAACAAAAACACAACTCTGAAACCCCTTAATCACACTCATAATCAAACCACATAATCACAACTATGACGACACCATCCCATGTTCCTCTCACATCCACCCTATAAATACCCCAAACACACCTCCACACAAACCCTTGTTCTTAACTCTTGGTACGTCTGTTCGCAGTTCTAAAATTTCTCATACAATCGATCGCTCATGATGAAAACACACTTCCAAAACTTTGTCTTCTTCCTCCTCCTTGTCCTAGTCCCTCTGGTCGTAGGTGACTGCACCTGCGACCTGAGCGACTCCGATTCGGACCCGAAATCCGCCACTTTAAAATACCGCATCGGTGCCCTCTTCGCGATCCTCATCGGAGGCACCCTAGGGGTCACTCTACCAATGCTAAGTCGTAAAATCCCGTCCCTCAGTCCCGAAAACGACATATTTTTCGTGATCAAGTCGTTCGCAGCAGGGGTAATACTGTCGACAGGGTTCATCCATATATTGCCGGACGCTTTTGATAGTCTTACGTCGCCGTGCTTGAAGCAGAAAGTGTGGAGCGTGTTTCCTTTCGCGGGGTTTGGCGCCATGGTGGGCGCGATAGGGACTTTGATGGTGGATACTTGGGCGACGGGATATTATAAGAGGAGACATTATAGGGCAGAGGAGGCGGGGAAGGTGAAGGGGTTGGATGAGGAGAATGGTGCAGGACATGTTCATGTTCATGTCCATACTCATGCTAGTCACGGTCATGCTCATGGCCCCGTGGTAGCTGTCGGAGACGAGGTGGTCGAAGGGGAGATGAGCCGGTTGGAGCTTATCCGGCACCGCGTTACATCTCAGGTATGATATGGTCGTCTTGATGTACAGCTTCTGATTAATCTGTAGTCGTTATCTTTCAGGTAATACATGATTAGTATGAACTATCATAAAAGGCATAGGAAATTAGGAGTTATAACTTGACTTGGTAGGTTAATTCATCTGTCAGGATGTGAATCTTGGTTATCTTAGGTCAGAATTATGATGGGATTGGGAATTGTTGTTGAAACTTGAAAGCTCCAAATAATTGGGTTGCCGAACTTTAATCTCGATATGTTAATCATGCTCTTATATGATGATTTACTATTTGGAGTAAAAGAATGATTCGGCATGTAACATGGGTTTCGTAGGTCTGCTAGTTAAAGTTACAGATAGACTATCCTTAGTCTATTTGATATCTGCTGGGAAGTCTATTAATAACATGATGTTGCTTTCGCTGATCTTTCCCCTTTTCTGCAATGCAATTAATCCATTGCTGGTGTGATATTTAGTTCAGTAGCAGTTCCCTGGTGCTATAGGCATCAGATTATGGTAATTTGATTCCTTGTCTTGGCATTAACAATGTTATCGATATTTAGTGATATGCGATTCGTCGTCAAGTGTCCTAAATCTGAGCCAGAAGTATCACCAATGCAAAGCAACATAGCGTGTCGGGATTGTTTGATGCTAATTTGCAGTCGTATCAGAATTCGGATTTTATAGAGATATGTGGAATGGGCAGTGATATCAAGTGTTGTCTGTGTGGTACATCAGGTTCTGGAGCTGGGGATTATGGTTCATTCGGTCATCATTGGGATCGCGCTGGGTGCTTCTCAGAGTCTCTCGACGATAAAGCCTCTCATGGCAGCGTTAGTCTTCCATCAATTCTTTGAGGGCATGGGCCTCGGAGGATGCATCACTCAGGTATACAACCATACTAGGCAAAGCACAATCACCTTTAAATTGTTGTCCTAGTATTACCATGATTATCTAATTCATATGTTTCATGTTGTGTAATGCAGGCGAAGTTCGAGTCTAAAGCAATGGCAATCATGGCATTCTTCTTCTCCCTCACAACTCCACTAGGCGTGGCCATTGGTATCGGGATATCGAAGGTGTACAGCGAGAACAGTCCCACTGCCCTGATCGTTCAGGGCAGTTTCGACTCCATCGCTGCAGGTATCTTGGTTTACATGGCTCTGGTCGACTTACTGGCCGCAGACTTCATGAACCCGAGGATGCAAGCGAGCACGAGGCTTCAACTCGGATGCAATGTTTCGATGCTCCTAGGAGCCGCATGTATGTCCATCTTGGCAAAATGGGCATAAAGATGTGAGAAGGGTTCTCTGTTAGGCTTAATAAGGAGGTCTAAGAAACCTTGTAAGTAGAAGATTGTGATGCAAATATGAAGCATAAACGTCAGTTAGTTACTTCTGCTAGGGTTGTGGAATTGTCTCTGCTTTCTGTTTTGCCAAATTTTGTTTTAGTAGTGAAAATTTGCATTATGCTGAAATTTTTATGGTGATTGATGCAGTTCTACTTGATCACAACCTAATGTTTCCTTTTGCATAAACTCTTAAAGAGTAATATATGCCAACAATCAGTAACCAGAAAGAACAAGCTAAACAGACTATATAACGATGTAGCTCATAGTTCAAACGAAATTAGCTCGAACTCTTGCAAGGATTAGTTTATACGACATTATCAACAAAGGTGCTAATCCAATCAAACCAGAAGACTAGCATTATCGACATTATATGCTTTGAAACGATTAGTTTTGGGTGAAAGTAAGGACGTAGTTCATACGCAGAGGTGTTTATACAGAACCACTTGTGCCTAACATTGATGATAAAACCAACACTGTTAAAATCTAGTTAGCTATATTATTCTTCTGTAGATGAACAACAGAGTTGTGTTGTTCTGTACAAATCTAACCCCGAAATATTTATATACATAAGCCGCACAAACTATGAACAAGCAGATGAGATGTGCTGCCAATGATTTCCCATATACGAATTAAGGCCGTCCGGCCAGTCTGTTAGCTGCACCAGACCCAACAGCAGCTGGGGTGCGGCCAGCGTTGTACATGCGTTGAATCACTTCAACGTATGCGACGAGTGACTCATCTGATATGGCTGGCGAGAGCTCGATCACATCCCCCATCTTTAACTTGGCAGACGTGTCACTGATAGGTTTGTGGTTCAGCCTCGGCCTCAGTTCTGTCTTGACCGGGTGCCCATATGCTGTCCGCCACAAGCCACCGAGACCAACCCTTTCCAATAAGTCCATCATGGTTGAGTCTTTAGGAAACTCCTGGACAGTCATCTGCAATATACAAAACAAACACAACAGCGTCATCATGGTCAGATTATACTTTGAAGGTATGTAACCAAGCACTCGTACAAACAGGACAGGTAAAGGGTGTGTTCGGGGCAATTGTCCGGGTTACCAACCTTGTCATTCTCAATCAGGATCACAAAAACAGGTCCATCTTGAGCGCACTGAGAAGCATAAGAATAAGAGCAATCTTCAGAATGAGTAGGGAATGTGCAGGGAGGCTTGATAGAATCAGGATCATGCATCGAGGATCTGTTGTTTCTCATGGTCTCACACTGCCAAGTGACAACCCATCTAGCCCACTCGACCATCTGAAGCACAAAAGACGAGTGCTTGCAATCACCCTCCTTGTACCTCCAGTGAGCAGCGATTCCAAACTCTGCATGTGAATGCATCTCCTTCGTGCGGATTTGAACTTCGAGTGGAACCATGTCTTCACCCCTCACTACTGTGTGAAGCGACTGGTAGCTGCAGATACAATAAGAAATATAAAACCAGAAAAAATGAAGACAGACATAGCAACACCGTGAGAATACAAAGAAACATACCCATTGCACTTGGGATGATGAATATAGTCTTTGAGCTTCCCGGGCACTTCCTCCCGGAGATTGTGAATAACTTCTAGAGCTTTATAACAGTCTTCCTCCTTCTCGACAATCAAACGCAGCCCGTGTTTGTCATGAATCTCTTCAAGGCTCAGATTCTTCCTGTAGAACAACCGGAGATATTAGTGACATCACAAGCTCCTGTAGTACATAATGTGTTGCGCCAATCAAATAAGGAACATACTTCATCATTTTGCGGTAAATGCTGTACAAGCTCTTGTGACGCCCTGACAAGACATAGTTTGAGATATCTTCAGCTTTTAGAGCTTGCTCAAGTTTCTCTGTGGCAGAGTTCATCATCGCATCATCGAAGGACTTGACAAGCTTGGACGATAACTGCCTGTGCATGTCTGGGTTGAGATGCTTAAAGCACAAGTCTTCCAACTGCTCTTTCCACTTTGAAATGCCAAGTCGGCTAGCTAATGGTACAAATATCTCCAAGGTTTCCTTGGCAAACCTCTGCTGCTTAACGAAAGGCAATGCTTCTAGTGTCATCATATTATGCAATCTATCTGCCAATTTAATCAGGACAGCTCGTGCATCAGCCATAGCAAGGAACATGGTGTGCAACCGATCTGCTTCATCAGTTTTAGATGCAGTATTATTGTCGCGGGCTAACTTGCTCAAGTTGCTCAGGTTAGACACCTGCAGTATGGTAGAAATCATAAGAACTAGCACAATAAATCACAAACGATTATTAAATGCTCAACTAAGCAAACTCAAAAGTCAGTAGACGGAATCAAGGGGGTTTGTGAAAACACTAAGCACAGAGAAACAAAAACATCGGTCGACCAACTGCACACTCATCAACAATGAACAAAAAAATATGATGTTTCTTACCCCTTCAACTAGACCAGCAACTTCAGCCCCAAAATTCCTGTAAATATAGTCATATTCAATAGAGCAATCATCATGAGTATCGTGCAATAGCCCTGCAGCAACAACTGTTGAATTTGCACCAATCATGGCGAGCAAGACCGCTGTTTCCACACAATGCTGCAAATATGGATCTCCGCTCGCCCTCATCTGAGAATACAAATGAACGCAAACATCAAAACCTACAATGCAAACAAACATCAATCCAACCAGACAAGAAAACATCCAAAGACAGAAAATCATATACCTGTCCCCTATGCGCCTTTTCAGTCTCATAGAAGGCCTTCAACACGAGCTCATCGTAGAATATCGTGTGCCTTAACTGAGCAGAAGTCAGCAAATCACTCACATAAGGCTGAACATTTCTTCCCATCCCACCATCCTTGACCAACGCACTACTATCCTCCATATCAAATGTCAGTTCATCGTCAGAAGTCATCGATGAATTCAGAGCCAGTGAGCTACTATGAATCTCAAATCTAGGAGAGCCATGATCTAAACCCGATATCGATCCTAACGTATTATTTGCATAACTATTGAACAACCCAGTGTTACTACCACTCCTATACGATCCCTTCTCTCCCTTGATCCGCATTGGCGGGCTCCGAGAAGACCCAACGCCAGTACTACTATACGAATTCGGGCCATGGAACACCGACACTGGCGACAACACGGTGTGATCTCGCTTCATAGGAGACCCAAACGGCGAACAATGCGGGTAATGAAACGAGTTGCCAAAACTACCATACTCATCTCCTCTTTCCTGCCTATACAACGCCGAATCCTCGCCCGGATAGCACAAAGATGGACCCGAATGCCTCGCCGAGGCGGTCGAGAACAGGCGGGATAACCCTCCGTTGACCGGTCTCTGAGACGTCGACGCCACGGACGACGAAGTGGGCGCCAATCTAACATTGAGATCGAAATCATGCGAAGAAAAGGGGTTGATCGAGCATGGATGAGTCGTCGAGCACATGCTAGCTATAGTTGGAACCGCCATCTCCGATCAAATTGGACCAAAGCACGAAAAGGGTAGTTTCAGATCTATTAACAAACAGCTGGGTCGCAGCTTTTTTGGGGATTTATGTGTCAGATCGAATCAATTGAAAATCTAGGGTTTCGTCTGTACGTGAAATTGAGAGAAATTGAAATTGGGATTTGATTAGCAAGCCAAAGGGGCGAAGAAAAGGGTGTATATGTACAAAAGGGTAGAAAAATCAAACCCCAATTCACACGAATTCTTCAACGGCTGAGAAACCCAGATGCGTGAAGAGAGGAAAGCAGAGGCGTGGGAGCAAAGAAATCAAAGGTGATATTTTAATTCACAAATATACACAAATTAACTGCCCTTGATTGCGATTTGTTCGATTCCGAGCTTGAATTTAGCAGAAATAGTGGGGGGGTGGGATAAAATGCGAATTGCTGGGAACAAGAACCCTAATTTTTGGGGGAAATTCGGTTTTGATTTGGACTCTGTCTTTGTTGTGTTCTGTTGGTGGTGAACGAATATGATTTGGGTTGTTCTTGGTTCTTCGATTTGAGTCGCTTTCAATTGGGCAGAGGAGGAGTTGAATTACTGTTTTACCCTTTGAGGACATATCCAGATGCGTTGAATTAGATTTGGCGGAATTTCCGATGAGTGTAGGAGTGAGATGTCTATAATGAAGGGATTAATATAAGATCCATAGTTGAAGTTCAATAATGCTTTTGGATAAAATGAATCTACAACATGCTCATAGAATATATCCAAAGTCATGGGTCAGTAAGAGCGGAGGCGGATCCTCGGGGATGGGATTCTAACCGTACACAAGTGTTTTCTTTTATATACATTTAAAAAATATGAAGAAAAAACTCTATCAAGAAAATATCAATTTAAAAAAAACTTATTAAAAATAATTTCATAAAAAATTATAATAAAAAGTTAATTCAAAAATAAAAATAACTCTTAATCACTTAAACATATCTGAATCGTTAAATCTTCGATCTAACTATCCAATTGCTTCACAACACACTAAAAACACCTTGTCCATACCAACTGATTCCAAACCAATAAAAATATAAATAAAAATGATTATCAACAAGATATTAGAATCTGACTGGAAAAAAAAATAATGTTATCAATAATACTTGATCAATGGCAACGGATCCCACACCTGAATTGTTTTTGAATCTCTCAAAAACCAATATAAGAGGAAAAACAAATTGTAAAATTTATCACAAGATTTTTACTTAGGATCTTCTTATCAAAACAATCATTAAAATGATTATCAACGGAGTATTAGAAGATAATGTTATTTTATATATAAGCGATTGTAACTTATCATTATAATGGATAAACAATCCCTCACATAATAATTTGAGTCCCAAACATGCTACCAAAAAAATCCTCATTTGCCAAAAAAAAAACAATTTTTTGTTTTAAAAAAGAAAAAGATTAGTTTTTCTTCATGTATAAGTTAAAAACTCTACAATTTTATCATAATTTTTAACCAAGATTAATGTCAAAGTAAATTCTGTGAATATTTTTTTACTTATAAAAGCTGCGATTTCAATATTAGGAATTCAGACGGAAGCAATAGCTCTCTTGTTATGAATACAATAAGTTTGTAGACCGTAGTTGTGTGATCATTGGGTAAAAAAGGATTAATTTCATACAACAAGCAAATTACAACAAAGAAAATTCCCTCGTGAGATTCAATGAGAGGGGTATCATGGTGAACCGAAAAAGTATCTCTCTAAAGAATCTGGTGATGCAAGATACCACCTCATCTCCTATTTTGTCGGTTTTCCTCTATGCACAAGGCATGGGCCGGATGGCCGGTCCGGTCCACAAAAGGCTATAATGAAAAGCCAACACTTTGCTTTCATTATTTTTCATTTTCCATATAAAGGTCAAAGTCTCTATTAGTAGTATTATTGATACTCCTAGTAGCATAAATATCATGTGGAATAACCAAAATTAAGTTGAACCCTATTAGATCTATAGATCTCACCAAGACAGCCGACTTTAGAAAAATGAAAGTTTGCTAATTCATAGACATAAGTAAGAAATCCATTACCTACGTGGGTGTTTTACTGTTGAATTATCGACGTGTGGTACATAACTCTCGACTTTCAATGATAAACACATAACTTCTCATATGTAAAAAGCAAGGAAGTTCTGATGGGTTGAATAGATCCTTTCGCAAGATGAATCTTGGTACACTAAAGATTACAGATCACGAACTCTAGAGTCATATTGTTATCTACTTATACAACTACCACACTTTGAGTTATTGTCTTATATCTATCAAAATCCATCTTAAACTAACAGGAGTAGCAAATGAAGCCGCTCATGCCATGGCTAAATTTGCAGCTGAAGTCTACCTGCGAGGAATATGGGATCCGACCCTCCCCGGGCATATATTTTCGACATGTAACAATGATCAAGAGCAATGAAATTAATTAAGTGTCCAATTAAACATTATTGTATATAAAAAAATTGTTTCTTTCATCAATCGAATACGAATTTCGAAGAAAAATACTCTATCTGTTCCACATAAACTATAACACTAACTAAATTGGATCGTCCAATATAAATTGTAATCTTTCATTATTTAATATTCATTTTGTCTCACGAAAAATATAACACATACGTATTTTACAATATTCTATACGTATGAATATAAATCTCGTTGTAATTTATAACAAATCAATCCACCATCATAATTTCTTTTTTTTCCCTCATTCTTTCCTTTTGGCACATTCATAAGAGCGATTTGGTCATTTTTTTTTTATAAAATTTAATACATACATGAATTACATAAAAGGGTAAAATATCTGTATGATTAGTCATATATGTGGTTAAATTATTGGATCTTCAAATCAATAATTGAGATTAAAAATTTATTTTATATTAATTAAAAATAGAGAAATTAATTTTAATCTCATCGATTCTCAAATATAATGATCTAACCATATACATAAAAAATTATGTGATAGACATATAAATATTTTATTTTTATATAATTATATAAATATTATATAATTAAATGATTATAATTTATGCATTGCATTGCGCGTGCATTTGCGTGTGGGATGTGTAGCATCACATGCCGACCATATTCAGCCCACGACCATGGAAGCAGCCACCCAACCCCACCTGTGCTGGCGGGCTAATCTTCCCATGCCAATTCACGATCGGGGTCCCAGCCGCCACGCTCCGACCACGTGCCATGTGCTAGATATTTTTGCAACGATCGAAATCCAATTTGCCTTTATTTTTTTCCATTTTGTCGCTTCTGATTAATGTTAGCATTTGTTGTCCATGAAATTTGGAAGCATTGTCTTTGCATTAGACGGCTGAGACTCTTTGGTGTCTTAATCGAGTGTGGTGGCTGGCTTCGGTTCTTCATTGAACGCGCCTCGATCGTTGAGAGTTCAACCATTTTACTTTAGCATGTTTCGTGTCATGTTCTGTGGACGCCGACGTGACGGCACTGTTACGGACAACGATAATGGATGTGATAATCATTTTATCTTGTAATTAAATTTAGTGTTACGGACAATGATAAATCATTTTCTCTCGTAATTATGTTTAGATGATTGACGGTAATATTTTTCCGTTCACACATTCTCATCCACGTACTAGAATGAACAAGTAAGAACATAATATGTGCATAACATGCTCCACAGACACAAGTGGACGGTAGCTACTATTCTGAATCTTCGATCAAATCTGAGTTAACATTGCAACTGCTCATATCATAACTGGGTATCATAGTTGGTCTCTGTACTTGGGTACCCTAGTTGTAGAATGTGCAAAACTTGATCAAATCGTATTAACCTATCCATTCCGATGAATAAACTCTAATTAACTCAAAGCGAACGAAACCCTTTAAATGGACTTAAGAACCAAAACCAGGGATGTCACGTCGTCATTAATCAATTACTAAAGACCATTGCATCGACTGTAAACACTGTTTAACATTGGATTCGAGCCGAACATATGTGCACTCCATCACTAACCCTTCCACAACACATCCTGAGATTTTCCCTGCAGGTCGATAATCCTGAACAAGGTCCAATTCAGGATCCAATTGGACGCCAAACCAACTCAAATTTAGAGAAGTCTAACCCCAAGTTTAAATGAATCGGAACAAGTAACAAAACTTTCAAACTAAAGGAAAACAAAATGCTGAACATCTCTGTCACACTATTGCAAGAGGATCATTTTCGCATCATTTGAAGCATGCCCTGAACAACCTCGACTTCCAATAAGCGAATGAAGTATAACTCAATAGAAAACATCTGCCTTCATTTGCCTGCAAAACCATTTCCAATATCAAATCCTTTGATGTATTGCAGCTTGGAGATTTTTCTGGGGCGAAAAAACATGCCCACGGGACTTCATGAAATGATGGCCTATGGAAAAAAAATGGAGCTCTCCAGTCCTTTCAGCATTTTGGAAATTTATAACCTGTTTCGAACAGAAGATTCACACCAATGACTACTAGGAGAAGTCCGTGAACGAGTGGCACTCGTTCGCTAAAATTGACAAACGGGTGTAAGGTATGAATGAGAACTATATGTACAAGAAGATGGATTTCACATACCTCGCTGCTCCTTGAAGCACAAGAACTATATGTACAACGACAGGAAAGGAAGAACCCTGCAATCTTGCAAGAAGAATTGCCGTCAACTACAAATATTTTTGTAGGGTAAAAGAAGTAGCATTCGACTCAATGTATAGGTAAAATGGTAGCTGACCTTTGAAGGACGAGCTCCCAGGACAAAACTGGATCAAACATGTAACACGGAACAGTCGGAGTGAAATGAATCGAACCCCAACATCATATGCAAAAAATATACGCTATCCGAAAACAAGACTTCCATTCTGTTGATGCCTCAAATGCTCGATGAGCGACTGATAGAATGACTTGAAAGCCTTGATATCATTTCTCTGTAACAGACATGGACAATCGGCATTAGTCTGTGTGTTAAAAGAATAAACGTCATGCAAACAGTACATAACTGGGCACAAAGGAGTTCCCCAAGTTCAGATTTAGCAACAACACTTGTAAAATCAGTGAACTTCGACACTGGATCCACTTATTCGTGTCAGCCATTAAGGCATCTAAGAAATCTTTTGACCAACAAAATAAACGTGCGACATAAAACTAATGTAAATCAAAGAGATGCTGAAAAAAATCTGCTTGCTTCTCAGCACCAAACACAAATGTCTAATGATCTATCTAATCCATCAAAATATACTCTAATTCTTACCATCAACTTCTGGCGATATTGTTCGACCAGCTCCGGTGAGCAATGTGTAGCAAGCAAACCCTTTGTAAGAAAATGAGCAAGAAATTCATCTCCAAACTTCTCATACATGATCTTCTGTGCCGATATGATTTCTCCGAACAGAATATGCTGCAAAATATCAAAAGAGAAAGACATTGCAAGTGAGATTTGAAAGAGCAATAAAGTGAAGTGGAGGAGTCAACACAAATGAAGTCCATGCTTAAATTCAAATGAAACATGAACAGATATCTAGTTACCGAAGGATTTCAGGAAAATGAACAACAATATAATCAGTTTGACACTCAACTGGTTCAGATTTTAAGTGTTAAAACGCAAGAAGTGACAAATAGAAGCGGCAACAGCAGTAGTTGGAACAGGTGCCCTTAAAGGGATTCGTTCAAGGATATTTTCCACTCGAAAGGGCCTCAATCTGATCCAATATGGGAAAAAGCAGAATACTCACACCTCGAGCTTCTCCAGCCAGTAAATTCTTTCAACAAGATATGCGCTGCTGATTACTTCAAGACAATGACTAGGTTTTACCACATACTACTTCAGAATTATGTGTTCATTCTTTCTTTACAGGCCTCCTACTAATGCATTCAAGCTTGTGCGTCAAAGTCCATCCCCTCCACCTCTCCCAAATTTAGACATATAGCAATGACCCAAGCAATTTGGAGAAAAAAGACCATGTAACGGTGACAGGACTGATAATGCAGAATAGGTTTCGGCAGGTAACTCACCGTATTTGCATCTCGAAATTCAAATGACTTCTCGAGCACGCTATACAAGCAACAATTTGTCGCAAAAGCCTCAAGTACAAATCTCTGGAAGCCTGGAACCTGAAACAACTTGCACTGTTACAACCTATATGGTGAGTGATAGAGAAAAAGCACCTCGGTGGCAATACAAGTTTAGATACCTTTTCTTCACCATTAGACTTGTTTCCCCAGTCCTTGATTAGCCGAATAAATATTTGCACACATGCCTAATTTACAGATGATGTGAGATAGTTAGATCACATCACACTTCTGGAACCAGGTTTCAACCTAAAAAATTAACAACGGAGTACATTTTTTAATACTGAAAACAACAGACCTTTCTCACAGTAATGTCTTTATGATGACAGGATGTGTAGGACAGGAGCTGCATCATCGGTTCAAGATAACTCGTACTTTTGGGTGAAAGGAAAACCAACGACAGATCATGCGAGGCGATCACATGAAAAAATGTGTACAAGGTCCTCTGAAGTTCTTGCAACTCACGAACTTCCTGCAATGCGAAACTATCCAGGTCAGTAGAAGCCAACATGGCACAAGATGCAGGATTATTGCACTCAGAAAGTGCATAAAACAGCCAAGGAACTTAAGAGATGAAGACTCCTTTATATAAGCTCGAGGAAGTAGAACGTCATTAGCTACAGCATAACCAACAGACTTTAAAGCAACATGCGGTAGATGCTGGAGTATTATCAAACATGAAAATCATGCATATCAAAACCCGGAATCAAGAAAGGAAAAACAAAATACAAGAAATCTACGAGAACGTTTACCTCAGTATTACTGACAGGTCCAGAAAAAAACACATCTCGTGGGAGTATAGTAAATACCCTACTGGCAATAATAGGGAATACTTCTTCCAGCATGTCACGAACTGAGGTCTTAAACTTGCATATGAGCTGATTTAGTAAAACGAGAAGCTGAACAATCTCCTTTGGCTGTAACAAATGCACAATAGCACCGATTAATAAAAAAGCACTAACCAAGAAGATATATGATCTATCAAAGTACTCAAAGTTTGGGGATCGAGATAGGTTGAAGGATGAAACTTCTCGTTACCTCACTTTGTGCAAGCAGCTGCTCCAAGGCCTTTGGTAAGTAAGGAAATACAGCTGCCCCTAATGTTTCCACCATTCGGTGCACAAATGATGCAACCTAAGATCACAGGTGAAAGTCAACTTCGTGCTATTGGTTTCTACGCAGCAAAGTGTCCGGAAAAAAAGTGTATCATTTAGTCGCTCAAACCTTACCTTGCTTCGTAGGCTCTCTACCTCGGGAAAGACCACCAGGACTTGCAACAGCATATCCAATGTCTACATCAGAAAAATAAAATGTGAATGTAATATTTTAGCTAAATTAATAAACCCTCCAGAAACAAACGGGCTACTTTCTGTACCATCATCCGACTGATATAAAGGGACCGTTACAAGTTATATCAACTCTTTAAGTAAATTTACAACCGTTATATGCCAGGTGAGAAACATTTTGGCACCAGGATGGTTGATAAGGGAAACCGTAGTATGATTAATTTGTTCAATCAGCCAATTGAAAGCTGTTTTATGAACACGATTAATGAAAGATATCTGCACAACCTCGGAAAGATAACTTACAGGTGACTTCACCATATGTGACTCCCATATTAAAAGGAGTAAAAGATGAAAAAAAAATACAACAGGAAGAAAGAACATCCGTATAAGCGCATATTAAAAGGTATACAGATAAGAAATACAAGGATCTCCAACATTATCGATGCAAGTAGATATAAACATGTTGAACAAATACATACCCGCTTAAACATCAGACCAATTGCTGGTCGGCTGGCAGTAACAAGACGCTCGCTAAAGCCCTGTCATGCAAATATAGTCAGAATAGCTAAAATTATGTCCTGGACAATTTGAGATCATGAACTCAACAAATAAGAATATGTCTTATACACAGGCTTCAAAATGCCACAAGTCACCCAAATATAGAAGTAAAACCGTATTATAAACAGATAAAAAGGCAATGAAAAGGACCTTGCTGAGCACATTGATAGCCATGACAATCTGTTTGATGACAAGCACATTAGTAGAAGAGTTTTGTAGATTTGATGCTTTGGAACTTTCAAGCAGAACCTGAACCTGGATACACAGAATAAGATTTCAGTACACAAGCATTGAGGACAAGGCACATTACAAAATAGCAAAGTCCGAGAGAACAAAAGGCCAGAATGCAGATTGTGTCATCCCCCCATCTCCCCCCTCCAGCCGCACACCCCTCCCTCCAACATATAATACAGAAGATATTACAAGGATACAAAAACAGAAACTTGACCTCTTGACAAAGAGGAGTCAGCAATGAAGAAAGATATTCGCTTTGCTTTTCCAGCGGCACCTCTTCCATTCCTATCAATATTCCTATGGCCTGCGAATCGTCAACAAAAAATCATACATTTGATACAAGTACATCGATTCGACAATGACAAAAACATCACAAGAAAAGAAGTAACCTCAAATATGTGACTTCCATCTTCGGATCCCGAAACCTCTTTCACCAAATATCCCATGTTTGTACATCGTGCAACTGTATCTTGCAAACTCTGTGATCCAATATCAGAGTAAAATGTTAAATAACAGGGTGCAACAGTAACATGCAGTTTTGAATGTTTGCAGACCAATAAGTTAGGTGTGAAAGATATCTACCGACCTGCAAAATTGTCCCGATGAATGGTACAAGTTTTGATTTAAGCAATTTTACCACCCTCATGAATAGATAACTTGCCCTCCTCCTCACATGAACGTTTGGGTGGTGAATACCTCTTTCATCAAGAAAAACTGCCAAAGCCATAGGTATATACTGCGAATTTTCATGCACGAATTTCATATATCTTGTTATTGTCTCCAAATATACAAGAGCCACCAGCCTATTCGAATGACAAGGAAGCTTTGTTGATAAAAGCATGGGAACCAACTCTCCCAAAGGTCCATTCCCGCTTCTCATTGCCTCATCGCTCATTGACTCCCCGAGTGCATGGAAGAGAGAAAGTGCAGCTTCTACCTCCTCCACATTGCTATCCGAAGATGATGCCACTGCACTTGCTACAGAGTTCCTGATAAATACTTGAGTCACATCAGGTGCCGCACGTCCTACACTCCGCAATAGAATAAGCAAGTCCTTCCTATGATCGAGCATCCTATCCTCTTCTTCTTTCCCAATTTTATCCAAAACTTCAAGGTGATCACGGTAAAAAGGGTTATTACATATCTGTGACCGTATAGCTTCCAATATCTGGCTCATATGAAGCAGTTGTTTTTCTGTCAAAGGAGATAGACTCTTCATCGTGGCTACATAACCAGAGAGGAACTGTATGACACTAAAAGTCTCATCAATGTCATCGTTTTGCATCACGAAGAAGACAGAGGGCAACACCTCATCAAGTAGCTCTGCTGAAATCCTCTTTCCATCCTCAGAAGTCATTCCCTTAGAACAGTCTAGAATCTCGGTAGCATAGCCAGTGAGAAGCTCAGCTATGCTTGAAAGCAGTTCTGAATCAGTATCCTTGGTTACCAAACCAAAAACACGATTCACCTTAAGGCTTTGCAGAAGCGTGAGCTTTGATTGTTGATCCATGCGCTTGGATACTACAGCCAACAGGCAACCAGCAGCAGCACCTCGGAGCTGTGCAGGCAATCCATCGACCAAAATTAACTCAAACAGCAATGGGATAAACACTTCGTTAGCAATCAAGCCAATATCAATCCAGGAGATATATCTCGTCATTGAATCAAGCACGCAAACACAAAGCTCCGAATCCGAATTCCTATACATAGACACAATGTCATACCATGCTCTTACAATCTGCGACACACATTGTTGTCTCATAGCATCCTTGATTCGTCTGGCATCAGCAACCTCCTCAGCATTCCGCGGATAATCCAAACTAATCAACTCATCATCAAGTGCATTCAAAAACCGACAAAACATATCGATAACAACCACTCCCTTACTAAGATGTGACAGCAAATCGAGAAACACCGAAGACCATACCATCGGGTACTCGAAACGAATCAAACTAACCAAAACCTGAGCAAGTTTATTCTTGATATAAGCAGGACTACCCACACCCCTAACCAGCAGATTCTTACCATCATCAACACACACAATAGAGAACACCGATCTCCTTATAAAATCCTTCTCATCACTACCCATCTGCGAATACCTCGCACGAATCACATCATGTAAGCATTGCAGGCACCAGAACTGCACCGGAACCGATTCAGTCTTCCACAATCTCTCAACACAGATACTAGAAATCGACGGCGTCTCCTTTATCCTCTGACAATAATCAATCGCTTGTGATTTCAGTCCCGAATCAAAGCTACCCGTCTCGTCGAAACTGATCAAAATCGCCCTCTCTAGGTCATCCATCACTCCCAAAACCCAAACCCCTTGAACCCTGTAATCCAATTCCACTACCCAACACCAAAAAATCTCAACTTTTAGCACTTTTGATCAAATGGGTCGTTCCAATTATGGGTAAACCTCATAACCCGCAAGGATTTCAACAATGGGAAAGGATAGAATCTAAATGGGTGGATCTAGGGTTTTGCTCACCTTGATCTCAAAAAGGTTTCAAGATTTCTAATGTGGGAGGCGGCGAAGGGTTTGTGGGTGTTGTTCATTTCAATGGCGGCTATGTTTATTGGGAATTTGGGAGTTTGCTAATCCTATCTCCGAGTTAAAATATTGGATTTTGGATTTTTGGGAAAAGGATTCGGTGGATTTTTGTTTTAGAAAAAATAGGTTGGTTTTTTTGTGCAAACAAACAGCGGAGAAAAGGGTGAGACTCTATGCGCTGGCTGGGTTTGGTTCAAGTACAGGAGTCTGTGAAGAGGTAAAAGTAAAGGGGAAGGATGATTCAATTTGAGGCTTTGGAGGAGAGAATCTTGAAAGCAATTAGTCCTTTACAACTTCTGTTACGTGAAAATTTAGTTACTTAGGTTAAAAATCTTAGTAGTCCAAAATTTTAAGGCTGATATTATACATATACTAAATGAGAAACAGAAATCACTGTTCACTGCTATAATGATGTTCCAAAAATACCCCTAGCTCTTATAACTTTTTACAGCATGAGGGTTTGTCACGATGAAATTTTGGAACCCATATAATGAAATCATCAAATATTATCTCAAGTAAATTTATCTGAAACATTAGTCTTAAGATTTTTAAAGACATATCCATCTTCACAAAGACAAATTCCATATTGATTCAGTATTGAAAAATGAAAACCAAGAGGAAAATTCAAATTATAAATGCAAAAAAACAAAATATGCTTTTAATCAAAGTGTGAAATCCCATAGCTGATATTGCCATTAATGTTTTATACTCTCCATTGGGAACTAATTGCAAAATTGACTTATGTAAACAAGAAAGTTGTTTATTTTATAAATCGTTCGCGAGACGATCAAATATAGTTTTATTTAAAATTATCGTGTAACACTAATAATAGTTTATATTATGTCTTTCAACTATGGATCAGTAACATAATTTTCTTATGTCGTTAAGATGAATAACGAAACACCTCGAAATACATATTGAATAATACGATGATGATGCAACATTGCTGTTTATTAATTCCAGACGAAGAAAGTAATAATTTTGAAAAAAAATAATATTCGATCGTCTCACAATACAAGTTAAGTTTTGATTCGACATATCACATATTTTATAATACTAATAAAAGAAAATCCTAATTAATAGTGGGTTTCCTTTAAAATTTTTAAGTTTTTGAGTTAATTACAACAATGTCATTCTTTTTTGTTTTTATTTTCATTCTTTGGGAAACGAGGGGGAGAGAGGAAACCTGCATAGATATGTGAGAGAATGCGCAGAGACAATGCTGCTTCTTAATTTTGGCGTTATGCATAGAATGTGGTCCTAATTTTTCCTTTCACACTCATATTTTTAAGAAAAATAATAAGTTTTTGGTCTACGAATTGACGCGATATATTATTATTTTAAAATTATACATCAAATCCAATTTTATCTATAACTTGTATTTTTGTGTTGCTTTATCCATAAAATAATTTTGGAATCCTGATCAATAAATTATGAAGTTTACAAATTCACTATTTGATGTAATTTTTGAAGAAATAAAATATCATAAAATTTTTAAGATATTGCCTTTTTTTAAAAAAAAAAAAAAAGAAGACCTTTTAATATGACATGATAGTAGCATGCATCCAAATTATATAATTGAAATTGAAAATTTGGACAATATGAGGATTTAATATTTTTTTGGTATAATTGGTGAGTTGAGGTGAGGTGTAATAGTGAATTATACCTTCCGTCCAAAGATAATTATGATTTGTTTTTTTTCAACTATTCAACAAGGTGTTTTTTGAAATTTTGTTTTTTAACTTAATTATTAGTAATGTATAACGATATTTTTTTGAAAAATAATGTTTGATCTTATTGTGATACGAGTCAATTTTTCGAAAAATCCAAGTGTTCCATTTATTATGGGACGAAGGAAGATCTTATGTTTAATGTATAAAATAACACTACATTATTTGTTTATTTTCCATTATCATATTCTCCTAGTCAATTTTTTGATATTACGCTATATCTCATAGCGCAACAAACATTTTTCACAAACATAAATTTACATATGTTGTGTATATTAATTTTATAATAACATTTTTCTCTATTAATATCATAGGAAACGTCTAACTCATCCATTCACCACATGGTTTCAATGCATGTTAATCCCCTCATTCCCTTTTCATAGAATCTCTTCATTTCATTCTCTCCTTCTCAATTCTCAACTCAATAATTCACACAAATCAAGCCATCGCGTATTTTCACTAAATCGCTTACACCAAATCGTACAATCCTTCAATCTTTGTTTTGCCATTGTCTGTTTTGTCTGTTGTTTTTACAAGCTCGAGAAAGTGAGTTCTCTTTGTCGAGTAAAATTTTAATTTATAAAATTACCCATTACAAGTCATTTTAAGTCAAATTATCAAAATTTCTATGATAAATATAAGTTAAAGAATAATGTAATTTGACACAATACACAAAATTATAGTACAGTATTAATTCACCCAATTGAAAATTTTGATATAATGTGATAATGATATTATATGAAAGAATTAATACAAAATCATTTCTTACATGTGTGCTCTTATGTATTTTGTGTAATGACAATGGAGAAACTGAAAAGAAATTCAAAAAACAAAGAAAATGAAGAAGAATAAAAGATAAAGTTTGATTTTATAGCAGGATAAAAGAAAAAAATAAAAGAAAGTAGTACGCTTAAGAATGACATCGTATATTATAACACTTTATTATGTTGTAAACTTTTTTTGTCATTGATTTTAATCTAACATATGGTTGTTCGTGTCAAGATGACGACACAACACAAATAGATAAAAAATTCCAAAGAACCCATACACTATTGTCATGGAACCCAACGGAAACCTTGAATTACATATATATCGGATTAGTCAATGCATACATTATCACAATATCACTGGAGATCTAAAGTCAATCTCGAGCCACACAATGCGTTGTGATGATATAAAATCAAGATATATAAATATTATGATAAATAGAGAACCCAATAAAGCATTGGGTTAACAACCTTGACCTTTGAACAAGTGACGATAAAAATATGGGATCATAGCCAAAAAAACCAAGAACCATCGATGGCTACAGTTGATTTAGAGGATATTGTAGGTCTGAAGAAAAAAATACTGACAATAATGATATATGACTGTAAAATAAATCATAAATAGGTGATGTAATGAAAATATAAAATATAGGTTCGTTTTTTTTATAAAGCTAAATAATATAAATTATAAATCAAGTTATAAATAATTTTATAAATCTAAATAATATAAAAATATGTTTATTTCTTTTATCGGGCTAAATAATTGATGTCAAGTTAATTTTGATTGATATTTTGTTATTATAATAATTAATAACCATCACCGTGTAACGAACGGATGTAGCCGTTGTTATCCACTAAAACAGGAGTCTCAATTATTACATAAAATAAAATAAAAAAGATTAATTACATGACACAAATTATTAGAAAAAATAATTTGGAAGATTTAACATGCAAGAATAATTTGGATGATTTAACATGCAAAAATAAGGATAATTTTAATAAAAATTATCTATTGATCTCATTTTTTAAATTTATTTATCAATCGATCGCATTCAATTTCATAATTTATTCAATTTTAAGATATTTCACCTTCCTTTTTTCTTTTTCTTTTCTTTTGGGTCAAAACACCTTTCATTTTTTTTTTTAGCCTACCACGATTTGCACACAATTAGTCATCATTGATTCTCTCCCACTCCAAAAATTGACACCTCTTTCTTTCCTTTTCCTTCATATTATCTTCTTTGGATAAGAATCGATCATCCATATCCTTATTTCTCATACCACCTTCATCATCATTGTGGCACATCATTCTCGATCCGGTCTCATAACTTTCTAATCCAAGATCGATAAAATTGATTACGTTGATTAAGAAAAGATGATAAAGATTGGGTTTGTAATCGATATCACACTGTCCCAATTAAGACATATTATTTTCCAAGTGGGCATTTTTCTATGATGCAAATGTATGAATTGTATCGACGTGATCATAGAGAAGATCTATTGTTCTTGATTTAGATCGTTTCCTTATAGGGGCATCGATTTATGTGCGGATGCACGGAATTAGAGAAAGGAGGTCTGATTTCGGAAAGCTTTGTTTTTTGGGTATTATATTGTGTTCGTGATGTACTATCTTTTATAACGATGTTGTCGTTGTGATTCGTAGGATGTATTGTTTGTTGACAGTGCGTCGTTACGTTCATATTTTACACGCACTGTTTTAGGATATTTCATGTGAGATGCATTGGGTGCACTGTTCAGACATATTGTTCGACAATAGCAACGGTGATGTTCGTTATTAGGGTTAGGTTAAATGTTGAATTTAGGTTACGCACTGAATTATCCAAGGACCACTGTTTACTGTTTGCTTGTACTGTCCTATATGCGAGGTGCACTGTCATGCATGCAAGACATACTGTCACAAGGCCGTGATGATGACGATAATATTGACGGCATTGGACGAAGAAAAAGTCAGGGTTAGAGTTTAGATGATAATGTTTGTAATTAGATTTGATTTAATATATTTCATAATCTAAGAGAATAATATATTCTCAATATTTTGTTTCCTTATTTCATATATTTGTTTGAGAACTAATTGATAAATAAATTATTAAGTATGATCAATTGATAGATATTTAACTTATTGATAATTAACTCATAATTTTATAATATGATTGTTTTTTGTTTTTTTTTCTTGGACCAAAATAAGATGGTTTTGGATCACTCCCACCTCACACAATCAAATCTTCATAATTTTATCGATTAGGTTTACTACACTATTCACTCACAATAGCACCAGGTGCAAACTCATAATTAGTCATATGAAATTGCTTTTTTCCGTATAATTTTTCTCCATTGAATCAAAATTTTCTTTTAGTAAAAGAAGCATCAAGAAAACATATAATTTATATAGATAAATAGGGTAATATTTGAAAGGGATCAATCGAACATCGAACATGTGTTTGTAATCCACAGGAGTTTGTTCCTCAAAACACTTGAGATTAGCACAAGTCGGTAACCTTTACCAGCCACAAAACATAACTAGCCAGTGCTTTTATTGAAAGGAAAATCCACCACCATATGGGCCAAAATAAATATCAATCCCCTGAAGACAATGGTAGCCCAAGCATCGAGTATCCAGTCCAAGGCAAGGCCAGGCTCACGGGCTCGTAGCAATTCCTTAAAAAAAATATAAAAAAATCAAGAACAATTAGATAATGATAAATTATTCATTTTTATGGTTAGAAATTCGATATCTTTCAATATCCTAATATAATATCTTTATATAATGGGGATAAAATAAATGAGAGTTAGTGGGACACATGAAATGAATCCCATGTTCAAAATAACTTCAATAGGATTGAGATGCAACATTTCTTAGAATAATTAAGCATGCCTGAATATCTATCCAACGAATTTGTTTTGTCCAAGGAGCTTGTATTACTATTATTGACAAATAGAGTTGCTTGAGATGCAAGTAACATACGATCATGTTCAGACCATTGTTTTTTTCTCAAATTCATGGTATGATGAAAACACAAGGATAAATATTTGACATGAAAGCATAATCCAAGTTAGCTCGTTGATATAAGTGGACGGTATGGTGGGAAACGTAAGATATATATGATCATATATTGTTGAAGATATGCGTTTAGTATTATGAAACCGTTGATGAATTTCTTGAGCCCCAATCAAGCAGTAGCTGAGCCGGCTTTAAATACTTTCCGTGTGACTTTCGTTTGGGCTCACGTCACACATTGCATCGCGAATGACATCTTGCTGCGTTTGCTGATGTGTACTTTGAAAAATTTAGAACGAAAAAGTGATAGGCATTGCAGAATTTCTAGCTGCTGCAATCGATTCTAACAATACATGGGACTGATTTGAAGGCATAAGCAGTTACTTATTTGGATGTTCACGGATTTTCTTCTTAAATAATAGAACATGTTACTTATGTTTTCAAAATCAATCACATAAGATGTGAAAATTAAACTGTCATAACTATTGATCACGGACGATAGAAATCACATCTTGATGTGATCTTAACAATTATAATTTGTCCGAGAACTTATACAAGGAAGAGTAGAAATATACGAGACCAAGATAATGATGCTTCGGACACAGGCACACAGTGACAGACCATTGGGGTCACGCGGGTTCAATGGTCACGGGAAAGAGGACATATTCATGGTTTGAACAAACTCAAATCTGTTTTACTAGGAATAATAGCTTATGCTTCTAGAAATTGGCACTTGCAAGACACAGATGTTATTAGAAAATTCAAGTGCCAGTTCACTTTTGAACAAGACAATAGAAACTAAACACACCAAAAAGGAAAACAAAGAAAATGATACTGTATTTTATGTGAAGAAAGTCTATCTGATCTGCATATTGTGTTGGTCCAAGTCAACTGTTAAAGCAAACGGATTTCTGATGAATGGGTTCGTTCGTACACAAACGAGGGTGGCATGTCCGCGTACCATATTGTTTTAAAGCATTTCTGACTTTAACGAAGGAGTTGTTTAATTTGACTGTTAAAAACAGTCGATAATCAGTAACCAAATCAGAAAAAAAAATCCAAAATCAAAATTGTCACATCAAATATAATGATTATTGGAGAGGATAATTAAGTATTTAGCCAAACGAAATTAGGAATCGAAAAAACAAATTCTTTTTTTTTTTTTTTTTTTTTGGGATTTCAGTTTTCAACATGGGATTCTTAATTTTGAAAAAAAAAAAAATATACTACGTTAGTGGGAATTTCAAAGCAAAAATTTCAGAACTAGAAGTCATGCCAAAAAGCCTTAGGATTCGATAATATTGATTCCTTAATATTGTATTATACCAAGCGAATGTTGCATTTGCCAAGACAATACCAAACGAATGTTGCATTTGCCAAGACAATCAGACACAAATAAGTTTAAAATACAATGTCTAAAAAGATTAACTTAATGATGATCAACTCTTTTTTTTAATCATGATGTCAGGGACTGAACACCTCTTAACAATGATACATGCTTTGCATATAGACGCAACACTTTTCATGTTATTTTTTAAGTTTGGCGAATGAAGACTTTCATTGTGTTTCATAGACGCTCGACTTCTCAATTACCTTAGTGTAAATACAGTGACTTTAATTGGCGCGTATCCAGTTACATAAGAAAATATTTGTTCATATTAAGCTTCCATCCCAAGCAAAAAAAACATAGATCAAGGAACTCAAAATTGAACATATCAAAAGTCAAAAGTATGACAAATGGGTAGCACAAATGTGCAAGACAAAGAAATGAGACTCATTTGTCTCTATAAATCTGAATTCCTCACATCATTTTTCTAGAGGCAGAAAAATTCTCATTTCTTCACCAAATCACATAAAGAAAATAGCATCAAAAGTTATTCAAAAATCTTATACACATTTTCCACACAAATGGGTAGATCATTGAGTTCAATGTTTTCTAGTAGTTGTTTTCGCTTCAGGTCAAAATCGAAAGACCAAGAAATCACCAAGAGGTTTGAGCTGAAGTCATCACCTCAAAGGATCTCGCTTTCGGATATAAGTAATCCGGGATCAGAGTTCTCCCTTAGTGATCTCTCGAGCTCACTTGTGGGTTCGAATGCTCACGCGTTCAGCTATGAGGAGCTTAGGATGGTCACGAACAACTTCTCGTCGGTGAATTTTCTTGGAGAAGGTGGTTTCGGAGCTGTTTATAAGGGGTTTATTCACGAGGGTTTGAGGACTGGGTTGGATGCTCAAGTTGTTGCTGTCAAGGTGTTGAACTTGGAGGGATCTCAAGGTCACAGGGAATGGCTGGTAAGTGTGGCGGATTTATATGATTTTATCTTAACACGTCGTGTCAATCTTCGATGCAGCTGGTTTGATCGCTGTATTGAATATATATGCCCTATGAAACAGTGGTTATATCTCAAATAGTACTGACTGAGTCGTCGTGTGTGTGCTTGCAGGCTGAGGTTATCTTTCTTGGACAGCTGAGACATCCCAATTTGGTGAAATTGATCGGATATTGCTGCGAGAATGATCAAAGGCTTCTTGTCTACGAGTACTTGCCTCGCGGCAACTTAGACAGCCAACTATTCAAGAGTAAGGATTTCTGTCGAATCTAATAAATATCCAAGTTAGTTTGCAATTATCTACAAGCACATTACAGATTCCATTCTTGAGTCGAGTTTCTTTGCTCAATAGTTGTTCTACATTTGATGCAGGATACTCTGTTGCCTTGCCATGGTTAACTAGAATGAGGATTGCTCTCGAAGCTGCAAAAGGCCTTGCCTATCTGCATGGAGAGAACAAACCTGTCATATTCCGTGACTTCAAGGCAGGAAACATCTTGCTGGATTCGGATTACACGGCTAAGCTCTCGGACTTTGGTTTCGCTAGAGATGGTCCGGATGAAGATCAAACTCATGTCTCAACCCAAAACATTTTGGGAACTAAAGGCTACGCCGCACCTGAGTACATCATGACAGGTATAGTTATATTGATCACGATCATCTTTTTTTTTTTTCTTCCACCAAGCAATTGCGTTGTATATGGCACTATTACTAACAGATCTACGTCTTCGAATTCCAGGCCATTTGACAACAATGAGTGATGTCTACAGCTTCGGAGTCGTGTTACTAGAGTTGATAACAGGGAGACGGTCCATGGACAAGAGTCGACCGAGAAGAGAGCAAAGCCTAGTAGATTGGGCAAGGCCATTCCTAAGGGACCCTCAGAAGCTTGATCGGACAATGGATCCAAGACTTGAATGTCAGTACTCACTCCAAGCAGCTAAGGTTGCAGCCGCATTGGCTTATCAATGCATCAGCAACCATCCCAAGGCGAGGCCAACAATGAGCACTGTCGTGAAGACTCTGGAGCCCCTCTTGAAAATGCAGGATGATATATCGTCTGGCCCCTTCGTATACATTGTCCCGACAGACAAACCCATGAAGGAATGTGAGGAGACGAACGTAGATAAGAAGGAGGTCAAACAAGAGAGAGTGGTGGAGAAAGCAAGTGAAAGGCATGAGACAAAGCAGGAGGGTCGTCGCCCTAGGCGTCGAGCAAGGAACCCGAGGAACCGAACTGTTTACTCTGATACTGCTCTTTATAGAGCTCAAAGAACTGGCAGAGGTTCTATTCATGGGCAAAGGTGATCAATGAATTGATGAGGTTTTGTATAGGCATTTCCAGGTACAAAATGATGCACAGTGCAAGCACGAGCTTTCGCCTTACAGGCATCTAACTTTGTTTTGTCACTGAAATTTTGCTTGAATGCTAGCAAATGTGCAAAGATGTATAAGACAGTTCAAATAAGTATCCGACTTGTATATGTCAGGTTCTTCGTTGAAATCTAGTGATTCATGAGCAAAAGAATTTGCGGATTCACTGGAACATCAATAGACATCGACATATAAAAACGCAGAAAGAATTGTCATGCTATTATCGCCAGGAAACGATACACATCCAAGACTGAATCCATTTACAACAGGACATACTGAAGATGACTTTATATACTACTACAGATGCAGAAAAATGTGTTTTCCTTTATCCACATCGAAGCTTCTCTGAGAGCGGGAACTATGAGAACAAGAAGCTTGCAGGTATGCCATCAGTATATTTGATGATCTAAAGTCGACCAGAAACATGTCAACTTACACCAGCGAACAATCCAATGCCCATGGCACTGCTAATCCGAAATAACAGAAAGATCAAATACAAGGAGACAAGACCTGCACCCAACAGCTTACTAGGTCGCATGTCGTTCCTCAGGAAAAGAACGACGGCCCAAACAAGCCCTGTGAGCAGGAATCCAATGGTGAAAAACAAGCTAGTATCTTGTGGAATTGTGTATGGAGCGGGACTTTCGGACCAGGCACCAATCAAGAAAGAGATCCCCAAACCCATGAGGGTGTTGAACATCGGCCCAGCATAGCATCCCGATAAAGCAATCTGTACTCCATCCCCGCCATTCAATGCCAACGCCACGTTAGACACCAGATCGCCCATTGAGTTGCCCCATGCCAGTACAGTCAATGCAAGGATTGACGGGTTGATTCCAAACATAACGCCAAGTCCAACCAAGAGCGCCACAAGCTCATTAGCAATGATGTAGAACCATGCGATACTCATGCAGAATCCACCGAGGACCCATGGAAACAGGAATCTCCGAGGTGGGTGATTGGGCACAGTGTAACGGTATGCGAGGACTCCCAGTACACAGCCACAGGCCGAACCGACTAGACAAGCAACTGCTTTGCTGGAAGAATCCAAGTTGTCCTGTGAACTCCACAAGAAGGCAAGAAGAACAGGAGCCAGCAAGGCACTGGCTACCGCATACGGCTTTGACCAGGTCTCCTCTTCAACCAATGGAATCGTCAGCCGTCTAGGGACTGTCAAAGGGAATTCCAAATTGGAGAACAACTTGGAACAATATAAGAAAGATTTGTTAGAATCTACGCCATCGTCGGTCCATCCCCATGGAGGCCTCTCACCATCAGCAGCATTCTTCAACTGATTGGAGTAAATTGCCACATTGGAAGCCCACATCCATTGAGGCAGGGATGGATGGAGCCGTGGAGTATCACTATCGCTCTCAAAGTCGAGCAATGGACTGTACATAGCATCATCCTCCATGCTTCCTTGGGAAGAGTATATACTTCCCTTCACTGGAAGCAAGGGTGTCACAGCATCAAGTTTCAATCTCTGAGCATGCTTCCTCAACAACTCATTCGCAGCAACAGCAATCGCATAGACCACATATATCATAACAAACGCAATAGCTGCACCCACACTGACTTCACCAGTAACCAAAATCAACAACAGTGACAGTATCGCAATTACAAAGAAGCCAATATCCCTGACAAAACACCGCCGATCAATCTGAGCTCCAGATTGAGCAACCAAAAGAGAAACAACACCAACAACAACACAAGTAACAAAGACAGCACCACCCAACACACTATTCAACCCGACATCACCAGCACCCGTCCCAGCAAAAGCAGCGATACTAGCAAAAACATCCGGAGCCCCATTCCCAAGCGGAAGAAGTGTAACTCCGGCAACAGTAGGCGACAATCTCAACAACCCAGACAACTTCTCCAACGAACAACAGAAGTAATCAGCCGCCGTATTACCAAGCAGGTAAAACAAAGCCACGAGCCAAACACCCAATATAGCATAGCCAAGCACAGGAAAGTTCATACAATTACAGTACATGAACTTCAAGTAATCAAAGAACCCGCCAGACGAACAATGAGGATGCGCCTTCAAGAACTCGCAGCGATCACTAAACCCCGTGTGCTCAATCAACCCGACACAAAACGGAGCATCCCTCACCATCAAATCATCAACCGAATTCGATGAATTCACACTTATTTCAACAACCCTTCTTCGATTCCCGTTACCTCGAACCAACCCACCATAGAACCCACCTCGAGGATCCCATTTCCGACCTATCACAGCATTCGGGTCCCTCAAAACAGGGTTCCTGAGAACATCAACCCTGTTATAGAAGAAGAAGCAGAGGACCAACACGCTGAGCCCATTGAGAATCCTGTGGAATTTGGGATTCTGATTCCCTCCTCTTCTAGGGTTTTTAATGTGACTGAATCCATCAAATTGAAGCATTTCTTGAGAAACCCAGATGCTATTTGATTCGCATATCACGGGAAATGAAGAAATTTGGAATGAAAGATGGAAGTGATCGATGAAACAATGATTATAGGGTTTCGATTGACGGGATTGGAAACTGAAACCCTAGATTATTCTTTGCCCAATTGATTATTGAAGAGTGAAATCGAATTGGGAGGGCTTGTGGTGTTGGTGTGTGAAGTGAAAATTGTTTGCTTTTGGGCTTGACTTTTGGATTCGATTGAATGGATTTGGGGTATCGAGTTATGTGGGGAAATTTGGTCGATGGCTTTGGTTGTCGGATTGAGATAGGCCGGTGAGAAGAGGAATTGGGAAGAAGATTATGGGGAGAATAGTCGTGTGTATTATGATGGCTATCCCTCACGGGAATTTCATATGAATGTTCAACTTGTGTAACTTATGCTGATGAATAATTTTTTTAATAATATTAAAATTTATTGTATTATTTATAAAATGAGATAATCTATAACATAATAGATTGATTTAGTAATTTTTTTTATATCAAAAGATTATCGATAAAACAAAGTTTGTAATTTTTAAAGATTGATTAAATAGAAAAACATTACGATTAATATGAAACAGAAAAATAATTTTTATGAAAAATACTTTTTCCGTCCAAAAAAGAATACAACCTATATATATATTCAACTCATCATCTAAACAAAACGACATAATTTAACATTTATTTATGAATTTATTCTCATATTAAATATTTTCTCCGTTTCAAAATAACTCAAACATGAAAACCATATACAATATATTAATATTAGTGTTGACTTTTGATTAAAATGATCAATATACCCTCAAAAACATATGAGAGGAAGAGAAAAGAGAAGAAATGATAGTGAAATTGGATGATATGATGTAAGATAAATAGTAAAAATATTTTGATATATTTTTTCACTCAATTTAAAAAAAGGGATTAATATCTGATTGTCTCATAATATTTGTCAATTAAAATATCTAACTTATTTCACGATTTAAATCTCGTAAAAAACTTACATAAAAAATGTGTGCGGTCCAACATTATACTACTTAGGACAAAGAGATTAATATTTTCATTCTTAAGCCATGAAATATAATATAATCTAATATATATATCGTATCACTAATTCGTTTTTAAACGTGACAAATCACGATAAACCATTTCAATGATAAACGTTATGACGAGATATTATTGTCATTTAAAAATTTTAATGGATAAACAAATAATTATATTTTATTTAAACTGACAGAATCTTATCCAATTAATTTCTGATCTTTGATTATGAATTCAACGAAACCGATTATATCTTGATAATATTAAATTTAACTTTATCATTGGATGAAAAGTTAAAAAAATCCAAACAATTATATATATAATCCCATCATCAGCATAATTAAATATAAATTATAATATGTCAAATCTAATATAAAATATTTGGATCAAATGAAAAAAAATATAATCATTACATATATGAAATATTTCACAATACGATTATTATTATTATTTTTGTTCTCATACATGAATAAACACTAATGAGTTCTCTATTTTATTTTATAAGTCAAGCTTTACATTGATTTTTTTTAACTTTATCTTTTAATTGAATCTAATAATCGAAATTGAATACTAATATAACAATGCTGTTAGACCGTAATACTTAAATCAATTTATCGGAAAAAAATTAAGAAGCAAACTATCAAGTTCAATATATAATAATCTATATACCTTTAATATAAACATTATTGTTATTCTATTATGTTTATTCATCCGATGAAGCGCACGAGATAATATTCTAGTATATATCATATTGCCGAGTCATTTTTAAGCGCGACAAAGCGTATCAAACCATTTCGATGACAAATAGTATGACACGATATTATTATCATTTTTAAAAAATTACACCTACAAAAATTCCAATTAAATAAAATCTAATATATATCTTAGTGAATTAATCTAACATACAAAATATAAATTTCAACTAATTGAAACTAAATATAAACTTTAATATCTAAATTTAACATAAAATATTTATATTAAATAAAAAATAATATAAATTATACCTAAAAATCTTTCACAATGAGATACTTATATAAAATCCTAACAGTTTTATTTATAAATTCGTTTTTCAATATAATAAAACAATAATTTTTCTCACTGTCACTTTCAATATATCTTTATTTATATATTTATGTTTAATACTAATTATATATATTCTATATATATCATAATATCTACTATGACAAACGAAAAATGATATTATTGTGTATTATTTTAATTTAAATATTTTAATGGATAATTAAATATTTATTTAAAACGGGTTTCATTTTATTTAAAACTAATAAAACCTTATCCAATTAATTTTTCATCTTTGATTATTAACTCAACAATAGAGATTAAATCTTGACAATATTAAATTTTACTTAAGATATATATCATATTTATTTAGTCTTTTTGAATGATAAACGACAAACGGTATAACAAAACATTATTGTCATGAAATATTTTTTTAATGGATAATTAAATATTTATATTTTATTTAAAATAATAGAATATTATATAATTATTTTTTGACTTTTTATTATGAATTGAACGATCGAGATAAAATATTGACGATATTAAATTTGACATAACTATTTGATCAAAACTTTAAAAAATCCGAATAATCATATATATTATTATAATTAAAAGTTAATATGTCAAATTCGACATAAAATATTTGAATCAAATAAAAAATATATAATAATGATATATGGAAAAAATTTCACAAAAAAATAATTATAAGAAATTATAAAAATTATATATATGAAATCGTCTATTAATATAATAAAACAATAACTTTTCATACTAGGATTGATTTTGTCCACAAAAAAACCAAAAAACTTTCACGTTCAATATACATTAATCATTTATATAAGTTTAATACTATTTTTTTTTATATTTTTACATATCATACTATTTAGCCGTTTTTAAGGACTATAAATCACGACAAAGCATTTCGATGACAAACGGTATGACGAGACATTAATTATTATTTTGAAAAGAAATTTTTATATATAACCACCTAAAATCTTAGAAATTTTTAAAAAGCATATCATGTCTTCATTATTACAAAAACACTCTCCAAATCATTTGAAATTTACATAATATCTATTGTCGTTAATGAATTCATTGGCTTTAACAATTTTTGATATTTTTTCCTTTTTTGTCTTGTGTAATATTTCATCTTTATACTAAAAAAAACAATCATTATAATTTAAGTGATCGAATTAAATAAATTTAATAAAATAACTAAAATTTGAGAAATAGAAATGTTGACGAAAATGACAAAATAATGTGAAAATAATATGTTTTCATACAAACTGATGAAAAGCTATGTTGATGAATAGATTAGACAAGATAAAAATAAAAATAAAAGTGTTAAATTTAATAATTTTACAAACGATAACAATTATTTTGAAAATATCATATGATTCAAGTAGTATTTTCGAAAATTTCAAATGATTTGGTAGTATTTTTGTAAATATAAAAATTTAAGGTGGTTTTTTTTTATAAATACATAAGATTTGAGGTGATTATATGTAAAAATCTCTTTTTAAAAATTATACTTAACAATTAAAATCAATTAATAATTATTATTCCTTTCATTCTCCAATCATCCTTGTATATATTGTATTATCCAGTCAAGTTTAAGCGTTAAACGAGATGCAATAAGAAAAATTATTATCATTTAACAAATATTAATTAAATAAAATCTAATTTAATATCTAGTATTAATCTTAGTTGATTAAAATCTGATAATAATTTGAAATAATATAAACTAAATATAAAATTTAATATCTCAAATTTAAAAAAATTGAATAAAATAATAAATACATAATAATTATATTAAATCATACCAATTATATATATAAAATCGTCTTTTGATATAATAAAAAAATATTTTTTTACAATCGTATCACCTTCAATATATCTTTATTTATAATTAATTATTTATATTATTGTGCAATTTCTAGTTTAATCCGAATCATGAGTTGAGCGTGAGGTTACTCTTGTCGTCCATTGTCGTTGTCGTCAGTCAACGGCATTTCATTTGGCTCTCAGCACTCAGCAATCCTTTTTTTCGTTCAATCTTCGCCCGCCGACATCTCTCGATTAGGGTTCCGATTCGTCCTCTCGATCTTCGATTCCTCCCATCTCCATGGCCATAAGTGCTTTCAATTTCGCCGTCGCCGTCTCCGTTATCTGTTACACGATGTTGTGGTAATTGTTACGTGCTTCGTTCGCCACGATGATTGTTATGTTCATATTGTTTGTTTAATGTGCCGATTAACTGATTTTGATTGTTGACAAAGTTTGTTTTTATCAACTAGTTATGTAACAATTGTTCAAACTTTAATATTCATTTTTCTATACAGGTTTATGATTTTTTTTAAAGTTGCAATAAATATAGAGGATTATTAAAATTTGAAATATATTTCAATACATTAAAAATAAATTAGTATTAAATTTAGATTTCTATTGATAAATTTATGTTTAATTACAACACCTTAAATTTAAAATAGTTTAAAATACATTTCATCGTCAATGAAATAAAATGTGTTGAAAAAACCAATGGCAAAAATGAAAGAGTGGTGTTTTATTTATGTGATATTGGGAATGAAATTTATATGCAAAACTTATTGATATTATTTGTATGTTTTCTTGATCTATTTATAGAATTAGTATTTTATAATCTTATTTAGATCGCCACCTGTGTTGACCGGATCGATTTTATAAATTTTGACATTAGTTTCATAACCTCAACCCACCCAAAAAGCATAACAAGTCATCCACATCAATGAATTTTTTTTAATATTCCTTCTCAACTATATTACAATGCACTATTTCAAAAACACATTTGCTATTGGTGCCAAAAAAAAAAAATGTTAAAATCATGTAGTATCATGTAAACAGCTTTTATATTCAATTTAATTTGTGTTCTGTTTGCAATTGCTGTATAATTTGATCTTCCTCACATTTGCTCTCGATACAAATGTTTTATCTCCATCTCAGAATTCTAGTTATGGTGGTGCTGAGGGTTGCATTCGTCCAAATCACTATTCTTAAACATGGATAAGCGCCACATTTTGTTTCGAATTCCTTGTGATTTTACTTTCTAATATACCAGGGTGGATGTGTAAAGTAGATGCTTGCTTTGTTGCAGGTTTTCCAGCGCAGGCGCATTACATGAGAAAACATTAGCGATTATAAAGCCTGATGGTGTATATGGTAACTACTCTGATATGATAACGGGCATTATTCATGAATCTGGCTTCAGGATTGTGAGAGAGAGAATAATTCAACTTGATGAGGATACCGTTGGAAGTTTCTATGCCGAGCATTCTTCTAAGAGCTTCTTCGCAAGCCTGGTTAAGTATATGACAAGGTATTATTTCTTTGGCTTGGTCTATGCATTGCATCCATATAGAATGAAAACATATGGGTATGAGATTTTTGGGCACCTTAATTGTTTTCCGCCATTATTGAATCTGCAAAATGCAGCATAAGTGATGAGTCATAACTAACCTCTCTAAAATGCTCTCTTCTTTTCTACTTACCATCACAGATCGTGTGTTCCCCTCAACCTCATAGATTCTGCGATACCCCGTCGAGTTGCGAACTCAATTTAAAAGTTATAGCCGTGAGGTGGTAACCTAAATGTCCCCCTTGCTATATTATGTCCTATCTGCATCTGATTCCTGTACTGTAAATGTTCTTCCTTCTTCTGAATGAACTTTAGCATGGTTTATGATACGGAGGATGATTTTTGTTACTGAGTTGGTCCATGGTACAGATTTAACATGTTATATGTCTTTGCGACGCTGTGATCCATGGGTAGCGGGCCAGTGCTAATCTTGGTCTTGGAGAAGGAGAATGCCGTTGCTGATTGGCGAGCATTGATTGGTCCAACTGATGCAAACAAAGCTAAACTTACTCATCCGAAATGGTAATAAAAATAATGTTTCTCTTCATTCCTCTTATAGTAAGTAGTAACATCAGGATTTTCGCTGTAGCTCATCTGTAGTGGCTAGCTTCTGACTGCTAAGTTTTTTTTAGCATCAGAGCCATGTGTGGAGTTGATGCGGAAAAGAATTGCGTTCATGGTTCAGATTCTATTCAATCCGCAATAAGAGAAATTAAGTTCTTCTTCACCATACCTTCAGGTCAGGTCCTGTCCTTCAACCACCAGCTGGAAAAAAAAAAAAAACAGTTCTCTCTTTCTCTCCTGCTATCCAGTAGTTTTGATGCTTCTCAGCTGTCAGATATTAGGTCAAACTGATGTAGGATCTGTGCAAGCCCGGACAGAATTTTCGAGTAGGTTTCATGATCATCCTAAGTTAAGGACATATCTCACATGAATAAGAGTTTTTAAGTAATTAAGTCGGTATAACCATAAGAGCTGACATTGCTTTAGTTTTCGAGATCGACAGCTTAAAATGAAGATTTGGCTTCAGATCAGTACTGATCCTATGGCTAACCATGGTCTTGGCAGTAATGAAGTCATTTTCTTTTCTTCCTTGTTTCGATTCTCTTTCCTCCCTTTTCTCCTTATGCACGGGGAAGTCAACTAAATCAAAGGAGTCTAATCTGTGAATGCAGATGGAGTTGAACACGATGAGCTATGAAGTTAAGGTACAAACTGAAACTCTTACTATTTCTCTTTTTGCAGGTCGTGCTTGTCTCTGGTTCGTAATTGCTCTATCTCTGTTTGACTGTGCCGAAATGCTCTGTGTTATAATTTTCAGTGATATGTATCATCCTACCTACCTAATATTGTATTTGTGTTCCTATTTTTTATCTTATGAGTTGTGGAAGTTGTGACTGACTCGGCGAGTCAGGTAGAAACCATTTGACCATTCTCAATTCTTGAACTTCTCATTCATGTTAAATTTTGATGCATATTTTCTGCTTCCAAATTGCACTAGGCAAGATCTAATAAGCCACATGGATCTGTTGATTCGTGATGTGTACGAAGTAGTATCCTTTGGTTGCGCATGTATTGATTATTTGGTGGCGCCATCCTTGCATCTATTTTAACATCATCTCATTCATTCCAGTTAAGCTTTGCAACCGCGACCAAGCTCTTATAGCTTGCAACTGTGCGATTTCCAATTGTTGCAAGTAAGAATGTCGGTTCAAAACTTGGTCGATATGTGCAGCTCGGAGTTGAATCTACGCACAAAAGAAAAAAGGCATCAGTGTTACTAGCTATGGAAAAAACTTGTACCATATTCTGTGTCAGAAACAAAACTCTCCCTATTTTCATTTTGTTTCAGATACTGTTAACAGCTTATTATAAAGCGATATTCCCCCCTACTCTGCCCATCTTCGTTGCTTCCATAATTTTATCAGTTCTGGACACGAGTTCTTTCATTCTTTGTCTTCTGTGAAGTTTTATCATCTTTGGCTACAATGCTTCGTTGTACCAGTATATTTCTCGTGTCCTTTGTCTCGCTTCCACAGTTGCCTTTTGGCCACATCTAGCTTTTCTATGCTCAATTGGTCAAGCATTCTGTCGTGTTGATTTCTAAGACCCTGATTAGGCGATGCAAGCTTCAACTTAGTTCACGCTGATCTAAACCTTGATTATCATGATTCAACATGAGGTCGAATCCTGACGTTGGCAAGGTTGTCATCGAAATGCAATTCCTATTCATGTATAATGTTTTCAGGGTGTGAATTTTTTATTAAACTAGTTATCAGATCTGATTTCGGGATATGCTGGTTTAGTCTTTACTTGCAGCTCATCAACTTAAAACCTTGGAAAATCACTTCATCCTTCGTGGTGTCATCATTGAGACAGTCGCTCAGTTGAAGCCAGGAAAATTCTTGGGTTGTGAGAATTTTTCCCAATCACAAGGCGAATGAAGACGGTCTTTGAATTAGTGTCTTGCGTCACGCTACTGAATAGCTATTCCATGCGTTCAGAACTAAGCTCATCGGCTGACTGTTTTGTAGCACATTTATTCTATGTGTTTTTGTAGCTAGCTTATGTATTAAGTGATTGTTCGGTGTATGTGAACAGGTCGCGGGCTGTCGTGATAGAACTGCCGATTATGCAACTGGACTTTTCTTAGGATATAAGTTGATTACCTCGTCTTACCCTAAAGGGATCATTGGGGAGCCAAATGAGATAGAGCCGAAGTGGTAATCCCAAAGCTCACTTGAATTTCCAGAGTGCCAAGTTTTTTGCTTGTGATTGCAATGTCCGTTTTCTCTATCTTGCATCTCGAGGACATCCTTTTAGTTTATTGGAAGTTAGAGTCCCTAAACTATGATGTTTCGAATGATGTTTGAGCTCATGTACTGGAATTATGGCTAACACCTACTTAATATGCATTTGAAAGCAGGCGATTCGACCATTTCTGATTGATAAAAAGAGGATCATTCGTGGTATTGACGTGAGCTTACTAGTCTTACTAATCGAGATACTGAGAAATGATCTATGCAAAAGACAGTCAACTGACGGTTGTAAATGTAACCGCCGAGTACAAAAAACCTCATTGACAATATAACCCAGTTAGTATTATCGGTAGGGCTTTTAGCACCCAAGGGCATATCATGAATTTAAAGGTTGATTATCCGAACGCTAAGCGTAAAATTTTCTAAAAGAAGGATAGATATGTGGAAAAGGGCAAAATGACATGCAGGGCTTGGCAAAAATGCACACGGTGTTTGGCTTGGGCATGCCATGATATGAACAAATTAAATTCAATTATGGGCGCATAAACAGTATTCTTCACTTATACAAGAGGGTCCCTTTCTAAATCTTTTTGGTCAAAATGATCCCCACTTGGAATTATGTTTTCCTTCGAGTTGTTGGCTTAATGGGTCTATCTAGTAGTATGTCTAGTACCTCTCCCCATGAGGTGCTATATCACCGAATCAGATTAGTTGTTCACGTTAGAATATAATTTATATTTTATATAAATCTATGTTATTTAAGAATCAGTGGATCAAATGATTCAACAACATCATTGTGTCAATTATGTATCTACTGGTTAGTTCATGTTTCACACCAACTTATCCGTCGTGCGTGTCAATGATGTATCTACTTGTGCCATCAGAGAACCTATAGCATGGGATCATATAATCAGCCTGATTCAGCTATTTTATCTGATAAGCTTCTTCTTGTCCTTATGTTTTTGGAAGCAATGCAATTAGTGATAGCAAATCAAAAGTTTTGTTGTTGAGTTGTTTTTCATGAAAATATGCACATCTCAATTGTTTTAATTTGTTGGCAACCGTTGTTTGATTTGGCCTTTCAACCAATACATGTCCTCATAGGCTCATAGTAGCAATGAAAAGCAAAAGTTTTGTCTCAGAGTTATGTTTTTTTCTAAGTGGCAATTCATTGCAAAGATGGACTTATCTTTATATCATTTTCATACTGTTATATGATAACTCATAAAATTTCTCTGTTAGACATAGCCGCATAAGTATTAGTTATGTATAAGAAAGGTTGGGTAAGGGAGAAAGTATCATTGATTAAGAAAAGGATGCTTTGCTTATCTTGTTCCATGTTGACCATTATGGGAAAATGGTCCAATATTATTTTTGAAAATAGTTTTTGGACACTAATCATTCTATGATTGGTCTATATCGACTATCTAAAATACTACTTGCTGATTTCTGCAACGGCAGATGGAGTATCATGTCCACTGTTATGAGGTCAATTAATCATCAGAAGAAGACATGATACGCTTGATGATAAAACAAGTGGAGAAGAAACATAATACCTGTAGAATTAGATGCATATGTCTGTTATATCTCATATATCTCGTATATGATATCGTTCTGATATTGTTCCTGTAGTCTGTGCACTTCTCTATACAAGGCTGTCGTTCGAATGATTTATTTTGGAATATTAGGTACAGATTGAATGATGTTATTGTTATGTGTTGGACACTGGGAGCACCTCGCCCTATCTATTCTTGATAATGATCCACCAACGTTTGCTATTCTAGATTTACCCCATCAGTAACAAGAATGAACTCAGCTGTCTAGGCAAGAAAAGTAAAGAGTCATAGATCTACTGAACAAATATGTTCTTTATGTGAAATTAATACTAGTGGTTACGATATTGAATCCAGATATCCGTCGTTTCCCCGTGATTTTCTTTGAAACATCTTCTAATTTGAAATTGTGCAAGCTACCGCTACTTAGTTCTAGACCGTACTTATCTCATGTATGTACTCATCTAGCATGACCGCGTCCATGCTTAACGGTAATCTAAAGAGTAAAGAGAGTGATATACTTCCTGTACATGCTCGTGATTAAAGCTTTTCGGAGCGAACAATTCTACTTTTGATTATAACTATCGGGGTATTGATCCTCTTATAATCTTGCTTCATCTCGAAGTTTGCTCGTGGGATGTTAAACTTTTGCAATCAAATGATAAGATATCGATACACAAATGCTCTCTTACAGCTGTTATGGAACTCCTCGGAACCAATTAATCCTATCATTTTTAACATCATTTTCCTCAATTTCTACTTATTAAAGAACAGAATCGAGAATGTTTCCATCCTAGCTGCCTATAAGTTTGAGACAAAGGAGCAACAGGGCAACCTCTGTGAGTAATCACTTCACTGTTTTGGGAACCTGAAGCAATAAGGGAAGCTACACTGGTTTTGAGTGAAGAAGTTCAGCTCTAGCTGTGGCAATGAAGGTAAGAGAGAACTATGAGGAACTCATATATGCTCTCCGTCCCAATTTAGATGCAACCGTGTATCGTGTTTTTGTCGAAAACTCATAGTTTCCTATATCATTTGTGTATGGTGTTTTTATCTTTCTGTCTTTTAATGGGTTTGCTAGTTTTGATATGGTGAACCTTTTGTTCTGCAGTTCTTCAGCTGGGTGCAAAACAAGCTTGGTGGAGGAGAAGGACAACGGATCAACCAGAAGCCAAATGCTGTTTCGGCGACTTGCGGTATGTTCCCTCAGTGTCTCTAAAAGACATCACTCCTTGTAGTACATCTTTGCCGTTATTTTCAATTTCTTTATATTTCCTACTCATCGCGCGGCAATTATTGTTTCTCTAATCTTTTCTCTACTAGTCTATTTGTACGTCTGGCCCATTGGGTGTCATAACCTGGCGTTGCAATCTGCTCTGACTCTGTCGAGAAACTCGCTTTACCAAATGATAAAGCTAATTGTATCTTACCAGAAATTCTATATATACATGTAAGCTCCTGCCCTCACATCTTGGTTTATCCTGGCAGCTTCTGAGGACAATAAGTTCAGAAAAAGATGTATCAACAAAATTCGCCGCATCCTCCGACCATGGAAAGATACATTGTTGACAGCAAGCATACATCAAAAGATAGCGATGAAGTGGCGAAGAAGAAACCAAGATCTGGCAATGGAAGCAAATGGGTCAAGACTGATACAGAATGTACGTCGTCTCGTTTCTTTTCCTCTTTCGGCCGCACCTTGTATGGTATGATAAATCAGCAATGTGAATTGTCATATATGCATTGTTTTCTCATCGCGGATATTGTTCTGGAGATTTGACCAAGTTCTCATTCAGGATAGCTAAGAGATACCCAGTGAAACGCATGAAGAGACTGACGAAGTTCGGATGGATAACGAACCCATTGCGAAAACAGCATGCTGAACTTTGGGATTCTGTTCGACAATGGTTGATCTATGCTGCCTACAATGCATGCGGTATCAGATACGTAGCCTCATCATGCACAGAATGAAACCTCTTACATATATATGTTTTACTAGTGTATGTTACTCTTGGACAGAAGTTACAAGATGTTCTTCGATGCTGCTTAAGATAAATTTTGAAATAATGATGGTGAAACCTGAATGGTTATTGGGTAACAATGTATGTTTGATCATGTTCCTGGTTCCGATGAAGTAAATTTAGATCTGGCCCTAGTTCAACCTAGTACTATTTGCAAGTTTCAGTGGATCATGCTTACGAAGTTTGACATACTGTACATAAAATTTTGATCCGGTCAGGTGGTAACTTTTGTCGTAACCAAGGCTTGGAAAAAGAGTTACTGAGAAAACTTATGGATAGTTAAATAATCATCCTCAGAGTATAAACTACTCGTAACCATTCCAGGTTTCTAAGAGTTCATAGTTGACACTTGACAGCATGTTTTTAATAGTGCGGGAAGAACTAACAACAGCACACTCTTTGGATCTTGGAATAATTTACTAAACACTCTTTGAGACGCTTCTCTTAAAATAATCTTGTCCTAATTAACTAATTCAACCGCGATCACCTTCCATAGAAACTGGACAAAAGATTGTTGCTAGCGTTTCTTTCGTGTACATTCTCCCTTCGGCTCACACTCATCCGTCACCACCATACTTCAGTAACGCACGAAGAATACACCGCCACACCCTGTAAATCTTTGGCATCCTCTTCGAAACGCTCTTTAAACCTTTGCATCCTTTTCGGAATGCTCTTTGAAACACCTCTCTTAAATAATCTCATCCTCATTAACTAATCAACCACAGTTATCGAATTATCTCATTTTAAAATTAAACAAAGATTATCGTTAACATTTCTCCCCATCACCACCGTCAATTCAATCCCTTTCAACTGCTCACTCTCACCGACACAACCCATCCCACGCCGTCAGATCCCCCGTGATCAGTCCTTCCCATGCTCCCTCCTCCCCCGCGTCGCACCCGATCCCTCCCTCTTCATTGACCACACTTTTCCTCACTTTCACCCTCCCCTTTCTCTTTCTAGATCTCGCCGCTTCTCTCTCTAGAAATGACCACACTCAGCTTCACCGTAGCTGTGGCGATTGTGTTGGCGATTGTCATCATCGGAGTGGAGGCGTCGGTGCACGAGTACCGAGGCGAGAGGTTCGTGAGCAAGGGGAACTCGTTCGTGTTCCATGGAGGAAGCGAGGGGGTTTACTCTTCCGCGAGCTCGAATGAGCAGGATTCGGCCACCGGTTCCTTCATTAGGTGATGGATTCAATTCGGTTTCGGTTTTCAAATTTTTTGTTGTTACTGGTAGATCTGATGTGCTGTGAAGTGATGTTGGTTGCTTTTGTTGCTGCTGCACTGAAGTAGTGGTTTTTGTGTGATTTAGGGGACTTGAGGTTGTGGAGTTGGAGCATTGTGTGTTTTGAATTGGATATTGAATTTGGATTTGGATTTGGATTTGTCAGTGTTGTTTCTCCTAGAATTCGGAATCTGATGCAGCGCGGAAGTGTGGAAATTATAGATATCGTGTTCTAGAGGACGATGATAGATTCTCGAAGTAATGAAGTTTTGGGGGATTCAAGGAAGAAATGGAATTCACTGGCCGAGGATGATTAATGTGATAGTAGTATTGTGAAGCATGGATCAGATGTAAATGTGATCCTAAATATAGGCAACTAGAACAAAACCTAGGTCAGAGGATATGAATGTGTAGTTTCTTGATGAGATTGCAGTTATTGTGATCTCATACAATTCGTCGATATTTACCATAGTTTCAGAATTGGAACTGTAGCCTACTCGAAAAGTTATTCATGTCGAATTTCACCACGGAAGCGTGCAATATGGATTCCTTCAATTGCAATCGGATATTTTTGAGCATAAAGAAATATTTCATACTTCTTGTATGCTGATACCTTTGGTTGTATGTTTCTAGATTTGAGAAGATTATGTTTACAAGGCCAAAGGAGATCTCCAACACCAGCTCAACGTCAGTTCATGCCATAGTTTTTGAGGTAGATGATAGGGAGACAATAGGAGGCTCAGCATATGGAGGCCAGAGAGCTGTTTGCTGCACTCCAGATCTTTCCAAACTCGGTGTATGCAAAGAAGGAGAGATTATTCACCGGCAATCCACCAAAAACCCTGGTTGGCCTCAAGTATTTGGCACTTCGTTTGAGGTTGATGAAGTTGTAGCAACTTTGCCATCAAGAACAATACCAATTACGGAAACTGGGATGTACAACCTGTATTTTATTCATTGTGATCCAAACCTTCAAGATCTGTCAGTGGATGGTAAAACCGTATGGAAAAACCCTTTGGGTTATCTTCCCGGAAGAATGGCTCCTCTCATGAACTTCTATGGATTTATGTCCCTTGCATTCGTGATACTTGGAATATTCTGGTTCTATCAATATGCGAGATTCTGGAAAGAGGTTTTTGCGCTGCAAAATTGCATCACCCTGGTTATTACATTGGGCATGTTTGAGATGGCCTTATGGTACTTTGACTATGCTGAGTTCAATGAAACTGGAGTCAGACCAACTGGAACCACCGTATGGGCGGTGACATTTGGTGTTGTGAAGCGAGCTGTTTCACGATTGATCATCTTAATGGTCGCAATGGGATACGGAGTTGTTAGACCTACTCTTGGTGGTATCACGTCAAAGGTTGCTATGCTCGGGGCGACATTCTTCCTGGCATCTGAGGTTCTTGAATTGGTGGAAAATGTTGGTGCAATTAGTGATCTTTCGGGAAAGGCTAGACTTTTTTTGGTTCTCCCGGTGGCATTGTTGGATGCTTTCTTCATTCTTTGGATATTTACCTCCCTCTCTGCAACTTTAAATAAGCTCCAGGTTTGTGTCTTGACTTCTACTCTAACGTGTTAGGAGCCTCTCAGGTTATAGAATTATGCTGGATTTAGTAGCTAGCAATCTCGGTGGGCGAAGCATGTCACTGTGAAGTATAATTATAGCATAAGTAAGATCGTGATTGGTATTTCAATGCTTGGGTTTGGTAGTGCTTTCTAGATATGTTGTCTCAAAAAGGATATTTGCTCTTGCTTGATTCTCCTGTTCTGCCGACATCCAGGCTCGAAGAATAATGGCCAAACTGGACATGTATAGGAAGTTCACAAATGCTTTGGCTGTAGCTGTCATTGTGTCTATCGGTTGGATATGCTATGAGGTACGTCTATAGATTAATATGATCTTCTATCAGGCAAATCGTTTATTTCTGCGTTGGCACTTTTAGAATTCTGCTACGTATAATAAACTTTTTCTGGGTTCGTATTGTAGTTCTCTACAAGAATATGGAACTAAATGTGATGCTCTATACTGCAGCTGTATTTCAAATCCACGGATGTATACAACGAGAACTGGCAGAAAGCATGGATCATTCCTGCTTTCTGGCAGGTTCTTTCCTACTCTCTTCTGTTCGTCATTTGTGTCCTATGGGCTCCCTCTCAGAATTCAATGAGGTAATATACCTTGTCCTGTATATAGAGCTTTTGTCATTTACAATTCTGCATTTGCCGTTTCTTACCTGAGCTGATGTGTTATTTGAAAACAAGAAAATCGCCACTATTTGGCTTTCTTCTGTTTGCTGTAACACGTACCTTGATACTAGTGGTGTAGGACGTCGAAGTATTGTGAATTTGTGATGGAACCTTCCTAATGATTAATTGATGTGAACGACCATTTTGGAAATGTAACAATAGAGGGAACTCGATATTCAAGTTTCTGTTAGTCTGCTGCATGCTCAAATCCATGCTTTTGTAAATGTAGATTGATTGTTCAATATGACCTTATTCACTGATTGTAAATGTAAATGTGCAGATATGCATACTCGGGTGATTCAGAAGATTTTGACAGAGAGGATTCTTTAGTTCTCATAAAGCCATCCCCAGTCCCATCAAATTATTTTCAGAGTATAGCAGAAACCAAGCCGTTGCAATCAGACAATGGCCTCCGGGACGATGACTTAGGAGAGGAGAAAACAGCATGATCACCATCTGTGCTTCCAGTGATTAGAGCTAATCGGATTCTCCTTAGGCTTCTAGCCTGTGAATATAGAATGAGCGGTTGCTGTTGGATGCACTTGAAGGCTCTTCGTATGATCTGATTAACACTGCCACCGGTGCAACAACCTTATTCTACTCTTCTTTGGGGTGTTAAGGTTGTTGCGTACTTGTAGCTCTGTACAATTATGTATTTGTTTGTTAAATTCGTTCAAGAATAATGTGGATTTCACTTGCAGTTTGGTGCTTATGGGGCGAGAACAAAATAATATGTTAGAGGCTTGTTTTCAGTTGTCATTTTTATTGCTTCTCCATTCAATGGCTGGTTCCTTTTCTGCATGTATACATCGCTGATATAACTCTCTGTAACTGCGCTTTGCTTGCATCATTGCATCTTGTGTTCCCACTACAGTGAAATAGCATATCTACTATTGCTGCACCTGTATGCTTTGTAATTGTTTGGTATTTGTTTATGATAAAGATATTAAAATCATATCGAAATTTAGATAAAATCGATAGCAATATAAATAGATTAATATTTTTTAAAAAAATCTCATATTTTTATATAATATTAGAATCAGATCCACACGTGTTTGATTAGTCGTGACACGTGTTTTACATCATTCAATTATCGGTGCACATTTCAAATCCAAAAAATGATATTCGCGTGAGTGTTTTCTAAGAAAAAAAAAATATTTTAAATCTTCTAGGTGATTGATATTATGAAGTCCTAAATTGATGCATCCCAGACAATGTGGGAGAGGGCATGCTTTTTTGTCAACATGTTAGATCCGTAACGAGTTGGATCTGACATAGAATATATAATTTCATTATAGAATATGTTAGATGCATAATGAGTTTTTTATCATTCATTCGAATTTTTAATAGAATTGATTTCTTCACGTGATAAGAACAAAGAAGACAAACACGACGACCTACACAAATCTTTATAGATTTCTCACCTTCACATGAAGTGCTAGCACAAGCAAGAGGGTTTTCTCCTCCTCCTCCTCTTCTTTTACTCGAGATTTTATTCTGAACCTTTCCCGCTTTCTTATTTTCTCTCTTTCTTACTTTTATCTTTCTATCTTTTTTCTTTTGTTTGTTTCTTCTTGTGTGCAAGTGTCTAGGACAAAAAACCCTTTGTTGCTTGTCCTGCTTTGTCTCTTATGTTTAGTTTAGTATGTTTGCTCAGTGAATTCTAACTGGATAAGTACCAACTGGATACACAGTAACAATTGAAATAAATATCAGTCATGTTTTAATGTTAAGGAAAATTCAGGTTAACGAGTAAACATATTATCGCATCAAAAAATCATCCTCTTATTGCTTGATCTAGGATAGTTATCAGCACAGTATATTGATCACGTCGGAGTAGCAAATCATAAGACGAAGGAAAATGATTCTAAGACCGTGCCACACAAATCCATTGAGCTATAAGTGTAAACCCTTGAAATGGCTGAGCAATTTGTCAAGTCAGAAGAAGCGAGTTCCAATAGCAAAATGTTTCAAAAATTTAAGCTTAACTCAAATGGTGATTGGCCTCACTTGCTCTAGCTTTGCTTGCGTCCATGTTGATTCATCTTCAAAACTGCAACAACAGTGGTTGCATCAATGACCGAGCTCAGGCAACTACAGGTAGTAACTGTGGTTAAGTAAACCTCATCGGCTCATAGCATTCTGCGTCAAACCGCCATTTGACTCGTGCAGATACTTGCATTGATCCCCATAATAACACCTGCCTCGCGCGTAGTACCTACAGACCTGCTTCTGTTGTGCATGGTGACACGGTCTTTGGGGGTTACCATGATATCTATTCGGGCTCACCTGTGATGCGCTGAAGTCACTACTATTCCTTTGGTTGATTCCCAGTGAGCTCCTGTGATCAGTGGGGGCAGTGTCTGTGTAATGATGTTGATGGTAAGTCCAAGACACCAACGGGCGTTGTTGAGCATTACTGGCTGCAGGACACCTATTGCCACGCAAGGAAGATGAGGCCTGCTGATGCTGAAGTCTGCTTAAATATGAAATCTCCATCGAGTGCCGTTCAAGATGAGGCTGGTGCAACTTTGGACTAACAGGTCTGAAGTGAAGCGGAGGAGCATTACTTGCTGCAGGACACCTATTGCCACGCAAGGGAGATGAGGCCTGCTGATGCTGAAGTCTGCTTAAATATGAAATCTCCATTGAGCGCCGTTCAAGATGAGGCTGGTGCAACTTTGGACTAACAGGTCTGAAGTGAAAGATTGTGATCAGTTTGTCATTGAGAGGACAGTGATAGTGATACAATCTGGCAGCCACAAAATTAACACAGGTTATACCTGTTTGCACGAAGTGCTTTTCGTGCTTCCTTTTCATGAATCCTGCTTTCTCTGTCTGAGCGAGCAACTTTACCTCTATTGTGCTTTTCCTGCAAAATCTTTTGTCTAGCAGCTCCATCGTCCCATTTCTGATAATGTTGCAGTAGACAGCGTTAGGCTGTTAGCTGATAGCTCATTAAATCTCATCAGTAAAGTGATTTCAATACTCACCATCCTCATCGTCTTCAACCTGTAGAGATTTCTTCCTTTGATTAGCAGAGGATGGAGTGGTGGCAGTGGCTTGTCCCCCCTGCTCCACAGAACCTCGATCTGCAAGTTCATCAACAACGCATAATGATGGAGTGGTGGCAGTAGCTTGTCCCCCTCCCTTGTAGCCATTGTTATCTCTTCTGAGTCATGATACATTGAGGCTTACCGTAAACGTATGTTGTTGCTTTGCTGCACCATAGCTCTCTTTCACGATCCGCCCTGCTACTATCCTTTTACCACATGGAGGACCAAACCTCCTTGACCTAGAATGACAATTGCATTAGCTAAAAAGAACCCTGAATAGCAGTTAATTGATATCCTGTTAGACCCATGAAGTTACAGCATAATTAGACAGAAAGAAGCCATTACCCCTCATAAACAGTTTGCTCAAACATGACAACGTCACCTGTACATGCATCGCCTGCACGATGACACTTACCACACAGTCAGAGCTCCCAAGCACAACCATTTAGTATATCTCAGTGGCCACAACACTGGACGAGTAAAGTATGAACCTACCTTTGCAATTTATCACAAAACCTGATGGTGGATACTTCTCCTCCCCTATCCCATCCAGAATCCTGAAATAGAAATCATAATGCAGCTAATAAGAGACCCAAATTCCTGGAAACACAACAGAAAAAGGGATCTGTGAAGGGATAAGGATACACACAACTCTTGATGCTCCTTGATTCGCTGGATTAGTACATCTTTCTTCCCAGTCCTCCTCAAGCGATGTTCTTTTAGGTACATTTTACATTGATCCACTTTAAGCTTATCCACCTGCCCCGCTGCGACACATGAAGTTATCTATTCAATACAGGAATGTTTTTTAAACACAACTTTGACATGGTGACTCAGGAAATTGTTGGACGACCACCGCTTCACTGTTTCTTTCAACTCGCTAGTCCGATAGTCCTAAAAAGTGTTAGGGGCGGGGTGGCACTCTAGAGATTCATTTATCAATGTGCAGCTAATCATAAGCCCATGATTGAAGATCTAGACCCAATCTGGTAAGGGCGAGGTGTTAAACAAATCATCTCCTACGTTCTCTAACTACAATTCTAAAGTAAACCACGATGTGGTAGGATAATTAGTTAAAGACATCAAAGTCATCTAGGAAATTTAGTTGCTCTAAGTTTTTTAATTGGAACTAATAATCTAGCTTGAATGTTAGTAGTCTCCTAAGTTGATTATGGAAAGTTAGTTAAGGAGATTAAGAATTATGGTTGTGTTAAGGAGAAAGTGAACAGTCAGTGCGAAGGTTCAAAACTTAACCGAGCGTTAGCGGAGCGGAATGAAGCGTCGGTAGCAAAGCTGCAAAAATAAGTGCAAGACACTTAAAAATTAAGTATGTATTTATAGAGTGTTTCCAAATAAAGGACGATATAAATTGTGAGTGTTAAACACAATTGGAGTGTGATTATTTTTTATAAATGTATGCGTTTGTAATATTCTATTCTTATTAAAAATTACAGTTCTCGATATACTTTTATTCCGACTATCCGATTTCTCAACACGAGGAAACATAGCATTCCATATCATCAGGCATTTTACTATGCCTTGAATCTCGATCATCAGCAACCATCCAAAATGTTTCTTTCCGCAGAATCTTCTACACGATTCATAAAACGATTGAAAAACAAACAAACCATCAATCATCTGTCGGATCAGCTCCGAAAAATCGGCCTTCTCAGCATCCCCCGTTTTCTTCCCCTCTTGGTCCTTCTCATTATTCCCAACTCCAATCTCTTTCAGATCTCTACACAATAACAAAATACACGCATCAGCTCGCAAGTAACTCTACCTAAGAAAAACGTAATCAACAATAAATCAAAGATGCGAAACCGAAGAAGAGAAGCGGCAACCTGGGCTTGGATGTCTTGTTTCTCCCAATCGACAGATTGGAGAGCTTGCGTTGAGTCCTCTCAACAAGAGCGCCGTACGTCGGATCATCCTCGGAATCATCATCGGAATCTGAATCTTCGTGACCAGAATCGTCGGTTTCTGAGTATTCCTCCTCTTCTTCTTCTTCTGATTCGAGACGATCGATTTCTTGCTCTTTGATCTCCATTGTTAGGGTTTGGTGCTGGGAGGAAGATGATCAAGATCAGATCGAAAATGGGTGATCGCCGCCGGCGAGTGTATCAAAATTTCAAACGTGAGGTTTTTGAACGTTGAGAGTATCAACGGCAGCATTTTTGGTCTGTTGTGATTTGAAAGGGGCGTGTTATTGACTTGCACGTTCTCCCAACCCAACTGCACGCTTCGCCTCGTAAATAAATATTATATATTTATTTAAATAAATATAAATAATATTTAAAC
>LIEC01011755.1:0-19211 GCA_001925005.1 Drosera capensis
TTAAAACACTCAAAAACACTTCAAAAGGCTAAAAATAACATAAAAACTATGAAAAGACCCTTGAAATGATCTCAAAACACTCAAAACCCCTTCAAACGGCTAAAAACAACATAAAAACAACTCTAATCACTTGAAAACATAGGAAACTATGAAACGATCCTTTAAATGAGCTTCAAACGCTCAAAAACGCTTCAAAAAGTTAAAAACAACATAAAAAATATAAAAAGACGCTTGAAAAGACCCTAAAACTTTAAAAACCCCTTCAAAAAGCTAAAAACAAAACATAAAAACTATGAAAAGACCCTTGAAATGAGCTTAGCACCCTCAAAACCCCTTCAAAAGGCTAAAAATAACTCCAATTACTTCAAAACGTAAGAAACTATGAAAAAGCCCTTGATATGAGCTTAAAATACTTAAAAACACTTCAAAAGGCTAAAAAACAACAAAAAAACTATGAAAAAAACACTTGAAATCAACTTAAAACACTCGAAACCCCTTTTAAAGGCTAAAAACAGCATAAAAACAATGAAAAGCCCTTGAAGTGAGCTTAAAACACTTAAAACCCCTTGAAAAAGCTAAAAACAACATAAAAACAACTATATTGACTTGAAAACATAAGAAACTATGAAATGACCCTTTAAATTAGCCTAAAACACTCAAAAACACTTCAAAAAGCTAAAATAAACATAAAAACTATGAAAAGACCCTTGAAATGAGCTTAAAACACTCAAAACCCATGAAAGGATAAAAACAACATAAAAACAACTCTAATGATTTGAAAACATAAAAAACTATGAAAAGACCCTTGAAATGAGCTTAAAACACTGAAAAATAGTTAAAAATGAAAAAACCAACATGAAAACTATGAAAAGTCCCTTGAATGAGCTGAAAACACTCAAAACTCTTTCAAAAGTCTAAAAACAACATAAAAACCACTCTAATGACTTGAAAACGTAAGACACTATGAAAACGAGTTTTGAATGAGCTTAAAACACTCAAAAACACTTCAAAAGGCTAAAAACAACATAGAAACTATGAAAAGACTCTTGAAATGAGATTAAAACTCTCAAAACCCCTTGAAAAGGCTTAAATCAAATTAAAAACAACTCTAATAACTTGAAGACGTTAGAAACTATGAAAAATCCCTTGAAATGAGCTTAAAACACTCAAAAACACTTCAAAAGGCTAAAAAAAACATAGAAACCATGAAATGATCCTTGAAATGAGCTTAAAACACTCAAAAACCCCTTGAAAAGACTAAAAACAACATAAACACAACTCTATTGACTTGAAAACGTAAGAAACTATGAAATGACCCTTTAAATGAGCTTAAAATTCTCAAAAACACTTCAAAAAGTTAAAAAAAAAAAAACTAGGAAAAGACCCTTGAAATGAGCTAAAAACACTCAAAAACCTTTCAAAAAGCTAAAAACAACATAAAAACAACTCTAATGACTTGAAAACATAAGAAACTATGAAAAGATGCTTGAAATGAGCTTAAAACATTCAAAAGCACTTCAGAAGGATAAAACCAACATAAAAACTATGAAAAGATCCTTGAAGTGAGCTTAAAACACTCAAAACCCCTTCAAAAGGCTAAAACCAACATAAAAGCAACTCTAATGACTTGAAAACATAAGAAACTATGAAAAGATCCTTGAAATGAGCTTAAAACACTAAAAATAATTCAAAAGGATAAAACCAACATAAAAACTATGAAACGACCCTTGAAATGAGCTCAAAACACTCAAAAACACTTCAAAAAACAAAAAAAAAACAACATAAAAACTATGAAAAGACCTTTGAAATGATCTTAAAACACTCAAAACCACTTCAAAAGGCTAAAAACAACATAAAAAAATTCTAATGACTTGAAAGCATAACACAACTATGAAAAGGCCCTTGAAATGAGCTTAAAACACTCAAAAATCTTCAAAAGACTAAAAACAACATAAAAACTATGTATAGACCCATGAAATGAGCTTAAAACACTCAAAACTCCTTAAAAAGGCTAAAAGCAACATAAAAACAATTCTAATGACTTGAAAACATCAGAAACTATGAAAAGACCCTTGAAATGAGCTTAAAACACTCAAAAACACTTCATAAGGCTAAAAACCAACATAAAAACTATGAAACGACCCTTGTAATGAGCTTAGAACACTCAAAACCCCTTAAAAAGGCTAAAAGCAACGTAAAAAAACTCTAATGACTTGAAAACATAAGAAACTATGACAAGGCCCTTGAAATGAGCTTAAAACACTCAAAAACACTTCAAAAGGCTAAAAACAACATAGAAACTATGAAAAGACCCTTGAAATGAGCTTAAAACACTCAAACCCTTTCAAAAGGCTAAAAACAACAGAAAAACAACTCTAATGATTTGACAACATGAGAAATTATGAAAAAGACCCTTGAAATGAGCTTAAAACACTCAAAAACACTTCAAAAGGCTAAAAAACAACTTAAAAACTATGAAAAAGCCCATAAAATTGAGCTTAAAACACTCAAAACCTCTTGAAAAGTCTAAAAAAAAAAAAAAAAAAAAAAAAAAACTCTAATGACTTCAAAACTAAGAAACTATGAAAAAGCCTTTGAAATGAACTAAAAACACTCAAGAAAACTACAAAGGACTAAAAACAACATAAAAACTATGAAAAGACCCTTGAAATGAGCTTAAAACACTCAACAACACTTCAAAAGGCTAAAAAATACATAAAAACTATGAAAAGACCTTTGAAATGAGCTTAAAACAGTCAAAACCTCTTTAAAACGTTGAAAAAAACATAAAAACAACTCTAATGACTTGAAAACGAAAGCAACTATGAAAATACACTTGAAATGAGCTTAAAACACACAAAACCAATTGAAAAGGCTAAAAACAACATAAAAACAACTCTAATGACTTGAAAACGTAAGAAACTATGAAAAAGCCCTTGAAATGAGCATAAAACACTTAAAAACACTTCGGAAGTCTAAAAAACAACATAAAAACAATGAAAACACCCTTCAAATGAGCTTAAAACACTCAAAGCCCCTTGAAAAAGCTAAAAACAATAAAAAACAACTCTATTGACTTGAAAACATAAGAAACTACGAAATGACCCTTTAAATGAGCCTAAAACACTCAAAAACACTTCAAAAAGCTAAAAACAACATAAAAACTATGAAAAACCCTTGAAATGACCTTAGCACACTCAAAACCCCTTCAAAAACCTAAAAACAACTCTAATTACTTGAAAACGTAAAAAACTATGAAAAGGCCCTAGAAATGAGCTTAAAACACTTTAAAAGGCTAAACAACAACATAAAAGCTATTAAAAAACATTTGAAATGAGCTTAAAACAGTCAAAACCCCTTGAAAAAGCTAAAAACATCATAAAACAACTCCAATGACTTGAAAAAATAAGAAACTATGAAATGACCCTTTAAATGAGCTTAAAACACTCAAAAACACTTCAAAAAACTAAAAACAACATAAAAACTATGGAAAGACCCTTGAAATGAGCTTAAAACACTCAAAACCCCTTCAAAAGGCTAAAAATAACATAAAAACAACTCTAATGACTTGAAAATATAAAAACTATGAAAAGAAGCTTGAAATGAGCTTAAAACACTCAAAAACACTTCAAAAGGATAAAACCAACATAAAAACTATGAAAAGACCCTTGAAATGAGCTTTAAAATAGTCAAAACCCTTTCAAAAAGCTAAAAACAACTCGAATGACTTGAAAACGTAATACACTATGAAATGACCCTTTGAATGAGCTTAAAACACTCAAAAACACTTCAAAAGGCTAAAAACAACATAAAAACTATGCAAAGACCCTTGAAAAGAGCTTAAAACACTCAAAACCCCTTTACAAGGCTAAAAACAACATAAGCACAACTCTATTGACTTGAAAACTAAAGAAACTATGAAAAAGCCCTTAAAATGAGCTTAAAAACACTTCAGAAGGCTAAAAACAACATAAAAACCATGAAAATACCCTTGAAGTGAGCTTAAAACACTCAAAACCCCTTGAAAAGGATAAAAACAAAATAAAAACAACTCTATTGACTTGAAAACATATGAAACTATGAAATGACCCTTTAAATGAGCCTAAAACACTCAAAAACACTCCAAAAAGCTAAAAAATCAACATAAAAACTATGAAAAGACCCTTAAAATGAGCTCAGGACACCCATAACCCCTTCAAAAGGCTAAAAACAACTCTAATTTCTTGAAAACGTAAGAAACTATGAAAAGGCTGTTGAAATGAGCTTAAAACACCTAAAAACACTTCGAAAGGCTAAAAAACAACATAAAAACTATGATAAAAACACTTCAAATGAGCTTAAAACACTCAAAATCTCCATGAAAATGCTAAAACCAATTTAAAAACAACTCTAATGACTTGAAAACGTAAGAAACTATGAAAAAACCCTTGAAATGAGCTTTAAACACATAAAAAACACTTCAGAAAGCTAAAAACAACATAAAAACTATGAAAAGACCTTTGAAATGAGCTTAAAACACTCAAAACTCATTGAAAAAGCTAAAAACAACATTAAAACAACTCTAATGACTTGAAAACGTAAGATATTATGAAAAAGCACTTGAAATGAGCTTAAAACACTGAAAAACACTTCAGAAGTCTAAAAAACAACATTAAAACCATGAAAAGAACCTTGAAATGAGCTTAAAACACTATGAAAAGGATAAAACCCTTTAAAACACTAAAAAACAATTCAAAAGGATAAAGCAAACATAAAAACTATGAAAAGACCCTTGTAATGAGCTTAAAACACTAAAAAACACTTCAAAAAGCTAAAAACAACATAAAAACTATGAAATGACCTTTAAATGAGCTTAAAAAACTCAAAACCCTTTCAAAACGCTAAAAACAACATAAAAACAACTCTAATGATTTGAAAACATAAAGAACAATGAAAAGACGCTTGAAATTAGCTTAAAACACTCAAAACCACTTCAAAAGGATAAAACCAACATAAAAACTACGAAAAGACCCATGAAATGAGCTTACATGACTCAAAACCCCTTGAAAAAGCTAAAAACAACATAAAAACAACTCTATTGACTTGAAAACATAAGAAACAACGAAATGACCCTTTAAATGAGCCTAAAACACTCAAAAGCACTTCAAAAAGTTAAAAACAACATAAAAACTATGAAAAGATCCTTGAAATAAGCTTAGCACACTCAAAACCCCTTCAAAAGGCTAAAAACAACTCTAATTACTTGATACGTAAGAAACTATGAAAAGGCCCTTCAAATGCGCTTAAAACACTTACAAACACTTCAAACACTAAAAAACAACATAAAAACTATGAAAAAACACTTGGAATGAGCTTAAAACACTGAAAACCCCTTGAAAAAGCTAAAAACAACATAAAAGACCTCTAATGACTTGAAAAATTAAGAAACTATGAAATGACCCTTTAAATGAGCTTAACACACTCAAAAACACTTCAAAAAAGTAAAAACAACATAAAAACGATGAAAAAAACCTTGAAATGATCTTAAAACACTCAAAACCCCTTCAAAAGGCTAAAACCAACATAAAAACAACTCCAATGACTTGAAAACATAAGAAACTATGAAAAAACGCTTGAAATGAGCTTAAAACAATCAAAAACACTTCAAAAGGATAAACCAACAAAAAAACTATGAAAAGACCCTTGAAATGAGCTTAAAACACTCAGAACCCTTTTCAAAAAACTAAAAACAACATAAAAAGAACTCGAATGACTTGAAAACATAAGACACTTCGAAAAGACCCTTTAAATGAGCTTGAAACCCTCAAAAACACTTCAAAACGCTAAAAACAATATAAAAACTATGTTGAGCTTACAATACTCAAAACCCCTTCAAAAGGCTAAAAACAACATAAAAACTATGAAAAGACCCTTGAAATGACCTTAAAACAGTCAAAACCCCATGAAAAAGCTAAAAACAACATAAAAACAACTCTAATGACTTGAAAACATAAGAAACTATGAAAAGGCCCTTGAAATGAGCTTAAAACACGCAAAAACACTACAAAAGGCTAAAAAACAACATAAAAACAGTTAAAAGACCCTTGAAATGAGCTTACAAGACTCAAAACCTCTTGAAAAAGCTAAAAATAACATAAAAACAACTCTAATGACTTGAAAACGTAAGAAACTATGAAAAGACCCTTTAAATGAGCTTAGAACACTCCAAGACACTTCAAAAGGCTAAATACATAATAAAAATTATGAAAAGACCCTTGAAATGAGCTTAAAACACTCAAAACCCCCTTCAAAATGCTAAAGACAACATAAAAATAACTCTAATTACATGAAAACATAAGAAATAAATGAAAAGACGCTTGAAATGAGCTTAAGACACTTAAAAACATTTCAAACATCTAAAAAAACATAAAAACTATGAAAATACGCTTGAAATGAGCTTAAAACACTCGAAACCCTTTGAAAAAGCTAAAAACAACATAAAAACTATTAAAAGATTGTTGAAATGAGCACAAAACACTCATAACCCCTTGAAAACGCTAAGAACAACATACAAAACTCTTATGACTTGAAAACGTAAGAAATTATGAAAAAGCCCCTTGAAATGTATTAAAAACACTCAAGAACATTTCAAAAGATTAAAAACAACATAAAAACTATGAAAAGACCCTTGAAATGAGCTTAAAATAGTCAAAACCCTTTCCAAACATTGAAAACAACATAAAAATAACTCTAATGACTTGAAAACGTAAACAGCCATGAAAATACACTTGAAATGAGCTTAAAACACTCAAAAACAATTCAAAAGGCTAAAAACTACATAAAAACAACTCTAATGACTTGAAAACATAAGAAACTATGAAAAGACCCTTTCAATCAGCTTAAAACACTCAAAAACACTTCAAAAGGCTACAAACAACATAAAAACTATGAAAAAACCCATTAAATGAGCTTAATACAATCAAAACCCCTTGAAAAGTCTAAAAACAAAATAAAAACAACTCTAATGACTTGAAAACATAAGAAACTATGAAAAAGGCCTTGAAATGAGCTTAAAACACGCAAAAACACTTCAAAAGACTAAAAACAACATACAAACTATGAAAAAACCCTTGAAATGAGTTTAAAACGGTCAAAACCCCTTAAAAATATTGAAAACAAAATAAAAACAACTCTAATGACTTGAAAACGTAAGCAACTATGAAAATACACTTGAAATGAGCTTAAAACAATCAAAACCCCTTCAAAAGGCTAAAAACAACATAAAAACTCAAATGACTTGAAAACGTAAGACACTATAACAAGGCCCTTTAAATGAGCTTAAAACACTCAAAAACACTTCAAAAGGCTAAAAACAACATAAAAACTATGAACAGACCCTTCAACTGAGATAAAACACTCAAAACCCCTTGAAAAATGTAAAAACAACATAAAAAACTCTAATGACTTAAAAACGTAAGAAACTATGAAAAACCTTTGAAATTAACTTAAAACACTCAAGAACACTTCAAAAGACTAAAGACAACATAAAAAAACACTCTAATGACTTGAAAACATAAGAAATTATGAAAAGAGGCTTGAAATGAGCTTAAAACACACAAAAACATTTCAAAAGGATGAAAAAAACATTAAAACTATGAAAAGACCCTTGAAATGAACTTAAAACACTCGAAATCCCTTGAAAAGGCTAGAAACAACATAAAAACTATGAAAAGACTCTTGAAATGAGCTTAAAACACTCATAACCCCTTAAAGAGGCTAAAAACGTCATAAAAAACTCTAATGACTAGAAAACGTAAGAAGAAATGATCGTAAAACATTCAAGAACACTTCAAAAGATTAAAAACAACATAACAACTATGAAAAGACCCTTGAAATTAGCTTAAAACAGTCAAAACCCCTTCAAAACGTTGAAAACAACGTAAAAACAACTCTAATGACTTGAAAACGTAAGCAACTATGAAAATACACTTGAAATGAGCTTAAAACACTCAAAACCTCTTCAAAAGGCTAAAAACAACATAAAAAAACTCTAATGACTTGAAAACATAATACACTATGAAAAGGCCCTTTAAATGAGCTTAAAACACTCAAAAACACTTCAAAAGGTTAAAAACAACATAAAAAACTATGAAAAGACCCTTGAAATGAGCTTAAAACACTCAAAACCCCTTGTATAGGCTAAAAACAACATAAAAAACTCTAATGACTTAAAAACGTAAGAAACTATGAAAAAGCCTTTGAAATGAACTTAAAACACTCAAGAACACTTCAAAAGAGTAAAAACAACATAAAAACTATGTGATAGGAATGTGCAATCCCTTCGTATGTATAGAAATTGATGTAACAAAACTTAAATGTATTAATTGTAATATAGTTAGGATGTTCAGGCTAGAAGTCAAGTAGGTAGTTGCAGTCTAGGTTAGATGCAAGAGTGCAGAAGGTTGCAGATGCAGAGCCATAGTGCAAACCACCATATGCATACTACTGCGAAGATTTTGGATGAACAACTAGTATATTGACAAGCAACGAAAGAACATGAAGGCTTCACAACAAAGGACTGAGGTTGCAGACCAGGACCAACACCGCAAGACATAAACTGAATCAGAGACTGTGCAAACGAGATGTTGCAACAGAGACTGTGTGCAGACGAGATCATGCAGCAAAATGATCTCCTAAAAAGATCATTGAATCAGTCATGAAGACGGTCAAAGAAGTCGAGGCAAACCTACTGCAGTAGAAAGTTATAGATTCTCAGCTACGTGCGGAAAGGACTCGAGCCAAGATGAAGCAGAAGATTGAAAGCGACAAACTAATTCAGGAGTTTGTGACATAACACAATCTACCAATCAAGAGGACAAGAACAACACCATCATCCATACCAATTCAAGGGGCGCCAGCAAGAACTACAAGAAGAATTACACGGTCTGCTAGACCAAAGCTAATTCCTCAAGAACCCAAAACTCTATACCAGATCAATCCAGACCCATCTCAGACGCTTATTGGTGACATAACTGGAATGACCGAAGGGGAGATTCATCAGCTGGTTGAACTCCAAAAGAAGGAAGTTAGTAGATCAAGGAGACCTAAAGAGCCTTACTTCCTGTTCAGTGGAACATTTGAGTTCAAGGACTCCACACTGAAGACAAAAAGGCTCAGACATGCTCTCCTAAGGCACATAGAGTAAGTCAATACTCCAAAATCTGAAGTGTTTCTCAAGGAAATCCTTGAGAAACATATCAAAGCTGCCACTGAGGAGGTCTATGAATACCTATCTTGACCTGATCTGGGAGAACATCAACCAGAAGGGGACAATGGAGATGATCATCCAGGAGATCAACCTCAACAATAACCTCATGATGATGAAGATGATATCATAGATCAAGTAGCTGCTGAAGGAGTACAACTACATCAAAGGTAAAACTAAATCTAAACCTCAATGTTTTCTTTTTCCAAATCTCAATTTTAAATTAAAACTTAAATTCAAAAATGTACAATCTCTGTATTAATCAAGAAAGCTTGTTGTATTACATAGGAGTTTTTGTTAGCATCAATTTAGGGGGAGATTGATAGGAATGTGCAATCCCTTCGTATGTATAGAAATTGATGTAACAAAACTTAAATGTATTAATTGTAATATAGTTAGGATGTTCAGGCTAGAAGTCAAGTAGGTAGTTGCAGTCTAGGTTAGATGCAAGAGTGCAGAAGGTTGCAGATGTAGAGGCATAGTTAGGATGTTGAAGTCAGTCAAGTGAAGATTCAAGTTAAAGTATCAATGACACTAACTCTGGAGTCAGTGGACTACCATAATCAGAAACGAGATAGTGGAGACATCACTTGTCTGCCGACAGAAAAAATGAGATAATGGGGAACATGAGTGGACTACCAGGAATAGTACGTTGCTAAAAGGTTCGTTCCTTGAGCCTATAAAAGGGAATCGGTGAAAGCTTACTTGAGTGTTGATGTTGTTGAACATTGATTCAAAAGCAAAAGAGTGCAAAGCAATCAAGCAACAAAAAGATTACTCAAGAAAGCCAAGTCGTGAAGATACGATCGAAAGTATCACTAGTCTGCAGAAGAACAAAATCTTGCAGCGGAGTCCAGAGTTCGGATCTGTGCAAAGCCTCTATGTTCTTCGCTTTTCATACGAGTTTGATAACTTGTAAAAGGAAAGTCTCTTGTAAACAAAAACAAGAAGATAGTGATACTCACCTCTTGGATTGACTACACTGGTCATCAAGGGAAGACTGGACTAAGCTCTCGATCATCATTTGATATCGAGTGTTTGAACCAGTATAAATATTGTGTCCACTTACTGCTTTCTTTATACTGATGCTTAGAATTGTTTTTAACAAATTATCACAGCCTAACTCAAGATAAAGACTAAAGAAGTTGCAAATCTCTAGTGCAGGCCAGATAGTATCATCTGTAGACTATTAAGTTAGTGTGCACTCAATACTAGTCTGCACAATATCATTATTCCGTAGAAAAGATAAATAAATTCTCAAACAACCTATTCACCCCTCTCTAGGTTGAAACACAAACCTTACAATTGGTATCAAAGCCTGATTTTTCAGACTTAGCAGTTATTGGAAAGAAAAGGTCACATATTATATTTGTAAAGAAGTTACTAACAGTTTGCCTGTGTGAAGAATATTATGGCACCACCAAAATTTCCTAAATGTCCAAACAGTGAAGGACCCCCAACTTGCTCCTTCGACAAGTTCAATTATTGGAAGTTGAGAATGCTTGCACATCTCAACTCCATTGATGAAAGGATGCAAGATATTGTCCTGGATGGACCAAATGTTCCAATGATGCCAGATCCAAAGGACCCATCAAAAGAAGTACAACGACCAAAGTCCCTCTGGACAAGAGAAGACTGGGATCTAGAGATGGTTGGGAGAAAAGCTGTAAATCAAATCTTCAAATCTCTAGACGAGAACATGTTCGAGATTGTGGTTCATACCAAGATAGCAAATGAAGCATGGGAAGCTCTAATGCTAAGAAACGAAGGAAGAGACGAAGGAACCAATGAGATCAGAGAGAACAAGAAGGATGTATTGATATAACAATACGAGCTAGTCTCAATGAGATCTGATGAAGATTTGACAACCTTCTTTGAAAGGTTCAACATTCTCATCAACAATCTCAAAACCTTGGGAAAGACTTTCGAAAATAAGGAAGTCAATCTCAAGTTTGTCAGATCTCTTTGAGAAATTTGGAACATAAAGACAACTGCAATAAGAGAATCCAGAGATCTAACAAAGATGTCCCTGGCTAATCTTTATGGTGTTCTGCACACCTATAATCTTGAAGTTGAGCAAAAGAAGCAGATTGATAACGTAAGAAAGAAATCGTTAGCCTTCAAAGCTGAAGAAAGAGTTTTGAAATCCATGGCAGAAGAGGAGAACAGTGACACCTCATCCACAAGTTAAGAAGATCTATCAGAAGAACTGGCACTAATGGGAAAGAAGTTCAAAAAGCTTTTCAAAAAGAAAACCTTCAAAAAGAACTTTCCCTCAAAAACCCAAGATACAGACAAGGAAGTCTGCTACAACTGTGGCAAACCAGGTCACTTTGCTACTCAGTGTAGACGACCAACTCAAGACTCGTCTGCACCAAGGTTTAAAAAGGACCACAACAAATGGGAAGAAGGAAAGAAGCAAGGCATATGCAGCAAAGACATAGAGCGATACAGACTCTGATGATGAAGATATCATGTCAAATGCTCAACTATGCCTCATGGCAAAAGAAGAAGAACAAAAACAGGTATTTGATCTTTCTGATTCAGAAGCTACTACAGAGGAATTCAAGGAGACACTTCAAGAAACCTCTGAAAGCTTCATTTCTCTTCTAAAAGAAAATAAGAAAAATCTTAAGCAAATTGCAACTCTCAGGGAGAAATGCAATTCCAATGAAGTGACTAAAAATAGTCTAATCAATGCTCAAGAAAAACTGAAAGAAGCTGATTAAAAAGTGAAACTTCTCAATGCAGTGGTGGAAACACTTATCTTGAGAAACACTAAGCTTCAAAAGCAGGTAGATGCCTGGAATGGCAAGACCTTAGATCTACAAAAACTAATCAATATTGGTCAATCCTCCCATGATAAAACTGGGATAGGATACAATGATTGGTTACAAAATAATAAGGATAAAAAGGTAATCACCAAGAAAGACAAGCAGACCAATGTATCTACTGCAGCAGAGGTGTAGACGAAGAAAGCCTATACTGCAGAATATGTGTATAAAAATCAACACTCAACTGCACAAACTATGCAAAGTAAAAATAACTCAGCTGCACCAGCAATTCTGAAAAGGAACAATATTCTCAAGAGATTTGAAATGAAAAATAAGATCTCTATTGCTCAGCCTCAAAAGAGTTGGAGCAAACTACCTACACATATGAATAGTAAGAAGAGAGTAAGAAACTCTCAAATGCAATTTAGTGAAGGACCCCATGAAAATAAATATACACCTTACTACTCAGTATGGGATAACTCCTTGAGATCAATATGGGGAAAACCATACTTGAGACACATATGCTCATGTCAAGAGCAGCAGACCAGGTGGAGCAGACCACTAAACAGCACAAGACCAAAGGTCTACTGCTTTACCTAGGGAAAACTTGGCCACAAATCACTTGAATGCTGGAACACACATAAAAGGATAGTTCAAGTGTGGGTTCCAAAAACTAACCAATAAGGACCCAGACGAGTGGGTACCATGTACAAAGTTCTTTATGTTTTCATTACAGGAAAAGAAAAAAACGGATATGGTACTTAGATAGTGGATGCTCAGGACATATGACTGGAGACAAATCTAATCTTGAGGATTTCAGAAAGGAGCAAGGACCTCTTGTCATATTTGGAGGAGGGAAAGCAGGTATAACTAAGGGTTACGAAACCCTTGGTACAGGTTCTTTAATCTTTAGAGATGTGGTTATGTCAAGGGCTTAGAACATAACCTGCTATCCATTAGCCAGTTATGTGATAAGAACTATGATGTGTCATTTACTCACAATACATGTCAAGTAATAAATAAAATGACAAAAGAAGTCAAGCTACTAGGAATTAGAAAAGGGAATATATATGCAGTAGATTTCGACTCCTCACAGTCAGAACAAATTACTTATTTCTATACTAAAGAAGCTGAAGATACGAATTGGTTGTGGCACCAGACGCTAGCTCATCTGAACTTCAAAACCATAGCAAAATTATCCTTAGAAAACCTAGTAAGAGGACTCCCATAAATAAAATTCAAAATGAGGAAAATCTTAAGCAAATTGCAACTCTCAGGGAGAAATGCAATTCAAATGAAGTGACTAAAAATAGTCTAATCAATGCTCAAGAAAAACTGAAAGAAGCTGATTAAAAAGTGAAACTTCTCAATGTAGTGGTGGAAACACTTATCTTGAGAAACACTGAGCTTCAAAAGCAGGTAGATGCCTGGATTGGCAAGACCTTAGATCTACAAAAACTAATCAATATTGGTCAATCCTCCCATGATAAATTTGGGATAGGATACAATGATTGGTTACAAAATAATAAGGATAAAAAGGTAATCACCAAGAAAGACAAGCAGACCAATGTATCTACTGCAGTAGAGGTGTAGACGAAGAAAACCTATACTGCAGAATATGTGTATAAAAATCAACACTCTACTGCACAAACTATGCACCCTCCTCTAGGTTGAAACTCAAACCTTACACTATGAAAAGACCCTCGAAATGAGCCTAAAACAGTCAAAACCACTTCAAAACATTGAAAACAACATAAAAACAACTCTAATGACTTAAAAACGTAAGAAACTATGAAAATACACTTGAAATGAGCTTAAAACACTCAAAAGACCTTCAAAAGGTCAAAAACAACATAAAAACTCTAATGACTTGAAAACATAAGACACTATGAAAATGTCATTTAAATGAGCTTAAAACACTCAAAAACACTTCAAAATGCAAAAAACAACGTAAAAACTATGAAAAGACACTTAAAATGAGCTTAAAACACTCAAACCCCATAAAAAGCCTAAAAACAACATAAAAACAACTCTAATGACTTCAAAACGTGAGAAACTATGAAAAGGCCCTGGAAATGAGCTTTAAACACTTAAAAACACATGAGAAGGCTAAAAATAACATAAAAACTAAGAAAAGATACTTGAAATGAGCTTAAAACACTCAAAACACCTTGAAAAAACTAAAAGTAACATAAAAAAACTCCAATGACTTGAAAACATAAGAAACTATGAAAAAGCCATTGAAATGAACTTAAAACACACAAAAACACTTCAAAAGATAAAAACATCATAGAAACTATGAAAAGACCCTTGAAATGATCTTATAAGGCTCAAAACCTCTTGAAAAAGCCTAAAAAAACACATAAAAACAACTCTAATGACTTGAAAACATAAGAAACTATGAAAAGACCCCTTTAAATGAGCTTAAAACACTCAACAACGCTTCAAAAGGCTAAAAAGAACATAAAAACTATGAAAAGACCCTTGGAAGGAGCTTAAAACAGTCAAAACCCCTTCAATAGGCTAAACACAACATAAAAACAACTCTAATGACTTCAATACATAAGAAATTATGAAAAGACGCTTGACTTAAGCTTAAAACACGTAGAAACACTTTAAAAGGATAAAAAAACACAAAAACAATGAAAAGACCCTTGAAATGAGCTTAAAGCACTCGAAACCCCTTGAAAAGGCTAAAAACAACATAAAAACTATGAAATGACTCTTGAAATGAGGTTAAAACACTCATAACTCCTTCAAAAGGCTAAAAACAACATAAAAAAACTCTAATGACTTGAAAACGTAAGAAATTATAAAAACAACCCTTGAAATGAAGTTAAAACAGTCAAGAACACTTCAGAAGATTAAAAACAAAGTAAAAACTATGAAAAAAATCCTTGAAATGAGCTTGAAACAATCAAAACCCCTTCAGAACGTTGAAAAATCCATAAAAACAACTCTAATGACTTGAAAACCTAAGCAACGACAAAAATACATTTGAAATGAGTTTAAAACACTCAAAACCCCTTCAAAAGGCAAAACCAACATATAAACTCTAATGAATTGAAAACATAAGACACTATGAAAAGGCCCTTTAAATGAGCTTAAAATACTCAAAAATACTTCAAAAAACTAAAAACAACGTAAAAACTATGAAAAAACCCTTGAAATGAACTTAAAATACTCAAAACCTCTTCAAAAGACTAAAAACAACTCTAATGACTTCAAAACCTAAGAAACTATGAAAAAGCCCAGGAAATGAGGTTAAACACTTAAAGACACTTCAAAAGGATAAAAACAACATAAAAACTATGAAAAGACCCTTGAAATGAGATTAAAATACTCAAAACCCCTTCAAAATACTAAAAACTGCATAAAAACTCTAATGACTTGAAAACGTAAGAAACTATGAGAAAACCCTTTAAATGAGCTTAGAACACTTAAAAACACTTCAGAAGGATAAAAACAATATAAAAACTATGAAAAGACTCTTGAAATTAGCTTAAAACACTCAAAACTCCTTGAAAAGACTTAAAATAACATAAAAACAACTCTAATGACTTGAAAACATAAGAAACTATGAAAAAGCCTTTGAAATGAACTTAAAACACTCAACAACACTTCAAAAGACTAAAGACAACATAAAAACAACTCTAATGACTTCAAAACATAAGAAATTATGAAAAGACGCTTGAAATGAACTTAAAACACTCAAAAATATTTCAAAAGGCTAAAAAAACATAAAACTATAAAAAGACCCTTGAAATTAGCTTAAAACACTCAAAACCCCTTGAAAAGGCTAAAAACAACATAAAAAACTTTGATGACTTGAAAAATTAAGAACTTATGAAAACGCCCTTGAAATGAACTTAAAACTCTCAAGAACACTTCAAAAGATTAAAAACTATGAAAAGACCCTGGAAATGAGCTTTAAACACTCAAAACCTCTTCAAAACGTTTTAAAAACCATAAAAACAACTCTAATGACATGAAAACCTAAGCAATGACGAAAATACACTTGAAACGAGTTTAAAACACTCAAAACCCCTTCAAAAGGCTAAAAACAACATAAAACCTCTAATGACTTGAAAACATAAGACACTATGAAAAGGCCTTTAAAATGAGCTTAAAACACTCAAAAACACTTCAAAAGACTAAAAACAACGTAAAAACTATGAAAAGACCCTTGAAATGAGCTTAAAACACTCAAAACCCAGTAAAAAGCATAAAAACAACATAAAAACAACTCGAATGACTTCAAAACGTAAGAAACTATGAAGAGGCTCTGGAAATGAGCTTAAAACACTTAAAAAAAGTTCAGAAAGCTAAAAATAACATAAAAATTATGAAAAGACCTTTGAAATGAGCTTAAAATACTGAAAACCGCTTCAAAAGGCTAAAAACAAAATAAAAACTATGAAAACACTCTTGAAATGAGCTTAAAACAGTCAAAACCTCTTCAAAACGTTGAAAAAAACCATAAAAACAATAGTAATGACTTGAAAACCTAAACAACGACGAAAATACACTTGAAATGAGTTTAAAACACTCAAAACCCCATCAAAAGGCTAAAAACAACATAAAAACTCTAATGACTTGATAACGTAAGACACTATGAAAAAACCCTTAAAAAGAACTTAAAACAACATAAAAATGATTCTAATGACTTGAAAACATAAGAAACTATAAAAAGACCCTTTCAATGAGCTTAAAACACTCAAGAACACTTCAAAACACTAAAAAGAATGTCAAAACTATGAAAAGACCCTTGAAATGAGCTTAAAACACTCAAAACCCTTTCAGAACGTTGAAAACAACATAAAAACAACTCTAATGACTTGAAAACGTAAACAACTATGAAAATACACTTGAAATGAGCTTAAAACACTCAAAACCCCTTCAAAAGGGTAAAAACAACATAAAAACAACAGGAATGACATGAAAACATAAGAAATAAATGAAAAGATGCTTGAAATGAGCTTAAAACACTCAAAAACATTTCAAACGGCTAAAAAAAATAAAAACTATGAAAATACGCTTGAAATTAGCTTAAAACACTCGAAACTGCTTGAAAATGCTAAAAACAACATAAAAACTAAGAAAAGACTCTTCAAATGAGCTTAAAACACGCATAACCCCTTGAAAAGGCAAAAAACAACATAAAAAACTCTAAAGACCCTTGAAATGAACTTAAAACACTCAAGAACACCTCAAAAGATTAAAAACAACATTAAAACTATGAAAAGACCCTTTAAATGAGCATAAAACCGTCAAAATCGCTTCAAAACGTTTAAAGCAATGTATAAACAACTATAATGATTTGAAAACGTAAACAACCTCAATGAGCTTAAAACATTCAGGAAAACTTCAAAAGACTAAAAACTACGAAAAGACTTTAAAACAGTGAAAACCCCTTCAAAACATTGAAAACAACATAAAAACAACTCTAATGACATGAAACCGTAAACAACTACCAAAATACACTTGAAATGAGCTTAAAATACTCAAAACCCCTTCAAAAGGCTAAAAACAACATAAAAACAACTCTAATGACTTGAAAACGTAAGATACTATGAAAAAGCCCTTTAAATGAGCTTAAAACACTCAAAAACACTTCAAAAGGCTAAAAACAACCAAAAACTACGAAAAGACCCTTGAAATGAGCTTAAAACACTCAAAACCCCTTCAAAAGGCTAAAAACAATATAAAAACACAAATGACTTGATAACGTAAGACACTAGGAAAAGGCCCTTTAAATGAGTTTAAAACATTCAAAAACACTTCAAAAGGGTAAAAACAACATAAAAACGACTCTAATGACTTGAAAACATAAGAAACCATGAAAAGACCCTTTAAATTAGCTTAAATACTCAAAACTCCTTCAAAAGGCTAAAAACAATATAAAAATGACTCTAATGACTTGAAACATAAGAAACGATAAATGGACCCTTTAAAGGAGCATAAAACACTCAAGAACACTTCAAAAGGCTAAAAACTATGAAAAGACCCTTGAAATGATCTTAAAACACTAAAAACACCTTGAAAAGGATAAAACCAACATAAAATCAATGAAAAGACCCTTGAAATGAGCTTAAAACACTCAAAACCCCTTTAAATGGCTAAAAACAACATAAAAAACTCTAATGACTTAAAAAGCCCTTTAAGAAAATGAAAAAGCCCTTTAAATGATCTTAAAACACTCAAGAACACTTCAAAGGACAAAAAACAATGTAAAAACTTTGAAAAAACCCTTGAAATGTACTTAAAAATAGTCAAAACCCCTTCAAAACGTTGAAACCAACATAAAACAACTCTATTGACTTGAAAACGAAAGAAACTATGAAAACACCCTTTCAAAGAGGTTAAAACACTTCAAAAGGTTAAAAACAACATAAAAACAACTCTAATTACTTGAAAACATAAGAAACTATGAAAAGGCCCTTGAAATGAGTTTAAAACACTAAAAAACACTTCCAAATACTAAAAACAACATAAAAAGTATGAAAAGACCAATGAAATGAGTTTAGCACACTCAAAACCCCTTCAAAAGGCTAAAAACAACTCTAATTACTTGAAAACGTAAGAAACTATGAAAATGCCCTTGAAATGAGCTTAAAACATTTAAAAACACGTCCAAAGGCTAAAAAACAACATAAAAACTTTGAAAAAACACTTGAAATGAGCTTAAAACAATCAAAACCCCTTGAAAAGGCTCAAAAACAACATAAAAACAACTCTAATGATTTGAAAAATTAAGAAACTATGAAATGACCCTTTAAATGAGCTTAAAACACTCAAAAACACTTCAAAAAACTAAAAACAACATAAAAACTATGAAAAGACCCTTGAAATGATCTTAGAACACTCAAAACCCCAAAAGGCTAAAAACAACATAAAAACAACTCTCATGACTTTAAAACATAAGATACTATGAAAAAGCCTTTAATCGGAACAGGTAAGTGTATTACTGATCCAGTTTTGCTTGGAATAGCATTTTACAAGCATTTGAAGATGATTTTGGTGCACCTTGATATGCACTAAACCAATCTAAATGTAGACACATTCTGGCAGAACAAACTGCCTAAAATCAATAAGCTACAATTTCCCTATGTTAACAATCAAACACAGTGACTAACATACGTCACATGAAACGCCAATACTAGGGGACGGGACCAGTGCAACAAAGGCACCCT